>JAJHZJ010000681.1:256947-264447 GCA_023548195.1 Bettongia penicillata ogilbyi | reverse complement strand
TCAATGAAATTGTAACATCCATATACAAGTGAAACATTTATGCTAATTCCTGTCCAAACTGGGGGCATATTCCAGCATTTGCACTGGTTTGCCTTGCTGAAACATAAACAAATGTAGACATTCCGGATATTGACTCGATTCACGAAAACCTTCTGATACCATAGTTGCTGAGACACACTGGTCAAAATTCCACCAGCACACTACTCAAGGTAACAGCCCCAATAACCATAGATTCAACTGGCCATCATGATGCCGATTTCAGAAACTGCTCTAAGGGAACTCCTTGTCCCATCAACAATCCATAAGAATTTTTTTTTTTTTAAATACAGTGCTCATTGAAATGCATAGTGAAACTAAAGCATGTTCCATGCTATGTCCTACTCGGCTATTCCGACCTGCCTCTTCAAGGCTCTCTCTACCCTACACCAACTTGGCTTCTTCTAAATAAATGCTCACTGACTGCAAATCTACAGGTGAAATGCATTTTCAATGAACACATTTGTTTGTAGTGTGCCCACAGATACTGACAGACCTTCCAATGACAGTATTCTTTGAGTACAAGTATACGAAGGGAATTGTATCATCCAAAGGCATATCATGGTCACATGGCACCCTTCCTCTTTTGCTGTCTGATCAACCAGCTATTAATTTTGAGATGAGCACAATTAAACAGAACAAGCCTGAATTTAATGGATTTGCTTGGGCTCTTCAGTATAGCTAAACAGAGATTCAGATCTGGTAGATCCACCTTAATGAGCCTAGGAAATTCAGACCAGTATCTCCTTCTTCATGATAGTCTTTCCTGAGAAATGAGTAATCTAGGCTGGGACCTCCAGATATAATATGGTCCAGCTCCCCTACTACCCTTCTCTTCATCTTACAAAGGAGGCAACTAAAACTCAGATATTGACTCCTCCAAGATCATTCAGTTATTAAGTAGAGGATGATAAAAGTAAGGAAAGTCTAAAACACTGGACCCCTTTCCCTCTACATCTATGATTGTTACCATGGTATCACTCTACTCAACTCAGAGGCATGCTATTTATAAATTGGAATAAAACCAATGAATATTTATTGACCATTGATCTTATTTCAGTGGTCACTATGTAGTAATCATCCTACTCTATAGGGATGCCAGTAACGTTCTAACACAAGAAGGTCAAGCACAAAAAGGAAAACTATGGACATAAATGCCAAAATATTTATAGTAGCATTTTTATGGTCTCAGAAAAACAATCTGGAAGCAGAGTGGATGCCTGTTGATTGAGAAATGAGCAAATTGCGGTACATGGATGCAATGAGACTGTATTGCATTATGAGAAACAATAAATGTGAGGAACCTGAAAAGACTCAGATGAACTATTGCAGAATGAAGTAAGCAGAAATAGAGGAACAAATAAAAAGTAAGGAAATAATGTGAGTGAAAAGAACATTTAAAAACCAGAGACTCCTGAGTGATCACAATGACAGATTTCAACCTTAGAGAAGGTATGAGGCAGCATTTACAAAGAAAGATGAGGCCTCTGGGTGTGGAATGTTTTGTGCACTCTTAGCAGTTGGTTTAGATGAACAACTCTTTGAAACGGGTGTTGGATGCAGTGTGTGTGTGTGTGTGTGTGTGTGTGTGTGTGTGTTTTGGAGGGGATCAGAACTCGGGTTTATTCAGAAATGACCACAAAATTAAACAAAGGGAATCAATAAAACTTATTTTACAACACATATTTGCTGATCACTTAGAACTCAGGAGCGCTAGTGTATGAGCCATTCAAAGAAGTCAAAGATATGGCAGAGTTCCCATGGGGTGGCCAATAATCAGCACTACTGTTTGATCACAATACTGCCATTTCATCATCACCATTGGAGAGCAAGGAAAGGAGGCCAAATGATTGGATGTGTTTGAGATTCTCTCATGTCTTAGTGTTTTCCCTACAAAATTATCTTGTATTGATTTTGTACATAACAATGCCTCTACAGGTCATAAGCTGCTTGAGGGATGATTTCACTTTTGTCTTTGAATCTTAGCTCCTAACAGAATGCCTTCCACATAATAGGTGCTTAGTCAATGCTTAATGACTTGACCAGTTGATCGATTTAGAAGGAGAGGAATTCAGAAGCCTGTAATTCAACCTTCTACAACCTTGTACAAATGAAGAAACTGAGACTTAGAAAGTTTAAGTGACTTGTCCAGGTACTAAGAGCAGAATCAATTGGTCCATCAATTGGATCAATAGTAGAGATCTGGAAATGCAGAGATTGCTCTGAAAAGTCGTAGCAAAGCAGACCAAGAAGTTTTATGGGTCAGAAGAAATAAGATAAGATAAATATGCCTGAAACTTAGTGGCAATAAAGCCAACCAAGAAAGGATGTGTCACACAGGGGTCTAGAGGGAAGAAGGAGAGGTTGGACACTGCCTCCCTTCTGGTATTCTGTGTGCTAGTCCTGTCTACGCAGGCACATGGAAAGTATTTCAAGATCTAGGACCTTGAATCCTTCTCTCCTTTACAATAAAAGCTTTCTGAAGGAAGGAACTGTTCATCTTTTTTCATCCTCAGTGCCAACCACAGTGCCTGTACTTACTGTAACTACTTAACAATGTTTTTATTTTTGTTTTTTTTAAATTGAATGGAATTAGATCGTCTACTTATATCTCCATTGTGCCTTTTATAGGGATAGGCATGCAGTACAGATGTGATAAATATTTGCTGATGAATTTCATGAGAGAGCAAAGCCGTGCACTAATTCTTTCTACTTAGCCTAGTACTAAGTGGCTTTATATGATCTCCACCTTTAGCACATAGACAAAAAGTATGTCTCTACCTCTGTCTCTCTCTTTCACTATCTCTGTTTCTCTATCTCTATTTCTGTCTGTGTCTATCTCTCAATGTCTCTCAGCTACCCCACCTATCTCTCTCACTTTTTAATATCTTTTTAAATCTTACTTGTATTTCCAAATATATTACTCCCCCCTTCACCTACCACAAGACCATTGCTTATAACATAAAATAAAAATTCAATTAAGAAACAAACTTGAATAAATCTGATCAGTATACCAACCAAGTACTACATTGTGCCCCCCACCTATGGACTTCTACCTCTAGAAAGGGAGGCCAATGCAATGTCTCATCTCTTCTTTCATTCTCATTTCATTCCATTCACTTACCATCTTTTCTGTTGTTGCTCTGTTCTGTTCTGTTATTATAGCTTGTGTACAATCTTTCCCTTTGCATTACTTCAGGGGGATAAGGATTGGAACTGAATGTGAAAATTCCCTCCACCAAATGAGGTCAACATGTTTTCTGCCATATGTTGTTGACTGAGGCATTGTGAAAGGCAGAACTTGAACCCAGAACTTTCTGACTTTGAGCCTGGCTTTCTTTTACATCATTTTTTACACTTTTTTTATACCACTCTTTTACACTTTCTTTCTCTCTCACTAATCATTATAGTAAACGTCTATGTAGTGCTTCATAACTTGCAAATACTTTACCTACATTTTAAAATTTGTTCTCCAGCCCTATGATGAGGGTGCTTTTGTTACACCCATTTTACAGATGAGTAAGCTGATGCTCAGAGAAGCCAAGTGATTTCTACAGGCTAAGGTGGAATGAATACCCAAGGTAACCCTAATTCTAACTCTGTACCATATAGACTCTTCTATACTAAAGGAAGATCCTATCTAGCAAACATCTTACTTCAGAAGTCCACAGCTCATAGTCATGGGAGTCATTCTCTCATCAACATCTGGCTGTCCACACAAGTCAGAATGCCCACTTGCAGACCACCTCATATTATTGCTTAAAGTTCACAGGTTTCAGGCTCCAAAAGTATCATTCTATTTAGAATGGAATTTCTCTTCCTCTCTGAACGAGGCAATAAAATCTTTGAGTCTGAGGGAAAAGTCAGAAAAGTTCAAACATTAACTAAGTTAACACTAAAATTGTTAGAAAACAGGAACCGCCATTTGGGACTGGGGGAGGGAGAAGGAGGCCGACTTCACCTTCCAAGTGAGAGGGATCTGGAGGCGCCTGTTGATTTTGGCCCTTTGCAGGGAAGTGACATCATTGCATGTGTCTACTGGGACATTAGCTCTGCATTTTTCAATCCAGATTTTGGCACGAAAGTGGGCAAGATTGGCCCATTTTGTTCAGCCAATCTTTCAGTGGCCCCCTCCCCACCCCATGACAGCGCACCTCTGACAGGGATCTGGAACAATGGCAGAACGCAGGCTGTACAAACATGAAAGATCTGTTTCATGTAAAGTGGGGTTTATGGTGCAGATGTGGGAGACAGCACGCTCCGGCGCCCAGTAAAAAGTGGGGTTTGTTTAAAAAAATCCAACAAAAGAAAATGTAAACCCACCTATTCCTTACAGATCTAACACCCAAGCCTCATCATGCATGCACACACAATCCAGCATTGCATAAGTCTCCTTGGGATTTTCTCACCTTATACTTGACCTTGCCTTATAACTGAGGCCACACAAAGGTCATAGGATGGGCGGGTGAGTGGGGGCCACGTTTTGATGAACCATAAAATCATGTGCCATGGCCACTTTGGGACAAGCCATCCATGGACAGACATCAGGCCATGCATACTGCTAAAGTTTCCAAGCCTCGGTGGAGATGGGGAGAGGGATGGGAGTGGGAGGGGAGGCTTGCCCTGTTTGGGATCTGAATGGGAAAAATGATGGAGAGGAAATCCTGCTGGTGTTTCATTGCCTGTTTCCTCTGGGGAAGATGGGCATTGTTCCTCCCCACAATGACTAGGGAAGGGGCATAAAATAAAACCATGGGGGTGACAGACATCCTTCAAAGTTCCATTTGGAATTTTTGTTCCAGGCAGGGAAAGCTGAGGTTATTTTTAAGTAGGGCTGGTGCCTGTGTCCCACTTCCCTAGAAAGGAATCTGGGCAGAGTGTTGTTTTGATTAAAAACTGTCTAAATACAGTCCTGGAGGTTGTGTGTGTGTGTGTGTGTGTGTGTGTGTGTGTGTGTGTGTGTGTGTGTGTGCACGCGCACGTGCTCCTGCCCATTGGAGTTCTTTTTAAAAAATTCCAAGTCCATCTCTCCCCTGGACAACAACATCTCCACAAACTACTTCCATGAGTGAGCATAGAAGTCAGCACCTGAAAAACCCACCAGGCAGATAATCATCTCTAGGCAGAAGTGGGAAGTCTCTCCACAGGTACAGAACGAGGTGTGCAATGTTAGACATGGACAATGTGTGGCTTTGTCTGCTTTAACTATACTTAGTCTTTTAGAGACATCATTGCAAAACTATCTGGATGAGATAGCATTATTTTTAAAAAGTACCAATAAAACATTTGTTACCCACCCTTCTTCAACACACCAAGACCATTCCCTAGAATCATTAGGCTTTGGTATTTTGGAGAAGTTTATTTTCAGGGTTTAAAAAAAAAATATATGTAGAACTGGAATGAACCTAAGAGGCCATCTATTTCAATGCCTTCATTTTACAGATTAGGAAACTGAGGATGAGAAAAATCATGGGACTTTGTTTAGGGTTATCCCCATTGTTAAATAGCATACTTGGGCTCTGAATTCAAGTTCAGCAACTTTCCTCTTGCTGCATGCTGTAAAGAATGTAGAGGAAGAAAGAAAAATCCCCCTCCTGGTTTAATATTCACACTTGGTGTCCATTTCCCTTTGGTGCTTTCTCAGCTGTCTTGAGATCAGGCTGAATTTTCAACATAACTCCTGCCAAGTAACTTAGCTCAGTTCAATGAGACTCAGGAAAGGCAGATCCAGAAGGAGGAGGAGGGGTTGGGCTTGTCTGCTCTGTCCATGCTCTAGAAAGTGATGAGTTCAGTGGCAATGATAGCTCTCTCATTAGCTTGGAGCTCTGACTCGACTTCCCCTTCATCCCTTGAACTGAGAGCCACCAGAGTGGAGAGAATGAGAAAGTCTTGGCATGGCTTTGTTTTGGTTCTTAGTGATTCGGAACAAATGTTCCTGAAAAAGAAATGATGCTGCAATGCAAGTAGGCTGGTAAGTGACTCAGTTGTCGTTCCCAGGACTCCACTCAGGTCCCTGCACTTTTGAATCAGTCATTTTCAGCCATATCTATCTTCATGACCCCATTTAGGATTTTCTTCGCAAAGATTCTGCACTTGCTTGCTATTTCCTTCTCCAGATTATTTTACAGATGAGGAAACTGAGGCAAACAAGGTTAAGTGATTTGCCCAGGGTCACACAGCTAGTAAGAGTCTGAGGCTAGCTTTGAACTCAAGTCCTCCTGCCCATCATTCTATCCACTGCACCACCTAGCTGCCCCATGGACCTTTCAGCATCTTACTTAAAGCATAATACTCAAAAGGCTATTGTCTGCAGACAGCTGGACATTCCAATTAAGACTGTCTGTTCAGTTTCTGTAGCACAAGATTTATTGGAGGGATATTGAGATTAAGCAAATTCCTTATAGCATTTGAAAACTCTAGCGGTAGTGGAGAATTGGTCTCTTACATAAAAAAAAAGGAACCTCCAATAGGAAGTAAGCAGTGGTTGAAACCCAAGATTGCATTAGGGCAACATCCATTCCTAAAACAGGGCAAAGTTCTAGGCGGGGGAAGCAGTCTTGTTTGTCAGCCAGCAGTTTTGTGGGCTACGTCAAGATCTTTCTCCTCTAAGGGTCTCAGTTTCCTTCTCTGTAAAATAAGAGCATTGGGTTTTATGAGCCCTGCAGTCCCTTCCATAACTAAATATTACGATAGTATGACCATCTACCACGAGCATCTAGTTATTTGGGGGAAGTACTGCAGAGAATTAGAAAGGACTGGAAAGTAGGAGGCCAGGGTTTTCATCCCAGCTCTGCCCCTGATTAACTATGTTACCTTGAGCAAATAATTAACCAGAATTAATCTGGTAAATTAGACCTTTGGGTTACAGGATCACTGAGGTCCTTTGAAAATTTTTGTTAAGCATCTCTCTTTACTCCTTCTTTCTCATTCACCAGTGCTCTGCTAGAGAGTAACTAAAATGGAGGGTTCAGAAGACAAGTGTTTTTTGGTAAGTCTTTTTTCAGCCCATTGGCTTCAGCTCCTCTGAGCGGCACCTAGCCTTGATGGTCCTCAACACAAGCTCCATACTTCTGCATTAACTTTGGGATTCTATGAATGAGGTGGGAGGGTGGGGCCACACACTCTTGACTTTAACATTTCTTGGAATCTGAGAATGACAGAGATGGCTCTTCTAAACAAGGAGGCAAAGTCTAGAGTGGGGAAGGACCTTGCCCAAGGTCACAAGAAAGAGAGAGCAGAGTCTGGCCTTGAACTTGGTTTTTCTTACTCTCAGCTGAAGCACTTCCCATTTCATCTCATAGCTTCACTAATCTCAGCACTTTGGAAGTCTCATATGAGGCCAATGTCAAGCTTATTTCTAAGGTTCTGCTTAGAATCTGGCATCACAATCATAATATTCATTTTTAAGTCCCACCCCCCCACAGGATGAGGGGCTTGAATCCCAGAATTCCCATTGCCTCTTGG
>JAJHZJ010000681.1:151947-251947 GCA_023548195.1 Bettongia penicillata ogilbyi | reverse complement strand
TCTTTCAGTAAGCCATCACTGAAACATCTGTATTCCAGTAGCTTATATGTGTGTCTCATGTGAAGGTTGATTAAAAGCCCTTCCCCCCAAACATTGGAGAGCAAAGGTTCATGTATCATTAATTCCATTTTACAGATGAGAAAATTGCAGCTTGGAAAGATCGAGTGCCCCCCACCCAGACCCTTAGTAGGAGCGTAAGCACTGGGTACCAGACCTCCTGAACCTCAGGCCAGTGCTCTTGAGGTCTCCCATGCTCTCACTGCTGAGTTGGAGTCGGAGGCATTTAGGGTTAGGCTTAGGGTTTCTACCCAAAAACCTGGATACAAGGATGATTAGGATGAGGGTGTCTATGAAGACAATGACCATTGTGACCATCATTGCCTCAAAACATCCCTAAGTCTTTCTGGCCCCCTGAGCTGTTCATGATGACATCTTCTCTCTGAACTCTGTCCCAACATTGACCTTTGCATGCAAAGGTCCAGCGCATTAAAGGTGCTGAAGACCGTATTGAATCCAATATATTTTGCTTAGGGAAATCTTAGCGCAGCTTAGGCTGCCCTCTCCTAGTGGTACTTTCTGAGTTTCTGTGAGGCTCCCTCCATTTGAATTGGAGGTGCTGCCTCTCAAACCACTCTAAGTCTACTCTGCAGGATCGTGAAGCATGGTTGATTTTTGGAGCAACTACTGAATAGTTTCTCCAGTGATAATGATGTACTATGGGCACCTATTGGGAATATATAAAATTAGAGAGAATTTCTGTTTGCTTTGGTCCTCTTTCTAGAGTAATTACTGTAACTGCCAGTCATCCCTGTCCTGTGACTGAGATTATTCTAGAATTACCTGGCTATTAAGGGTTAGTCATATTTGGGAACATACGGTAAAGTGACAACTTGTCATGTTGGTGTTATCAATGCTGGAGGACTTTCAGTTTGGGGATCCAATTTTCACAGGGTTTCTGAATATTTAACTGGCCTGAGTAATGACATGTGGCCCTTGAAGCCTATGATAGAAGCAAGTTTCCTAATTTATTTTCCCCTTTACTTCAGGCAAAAGAGAGCATTTCCTCTGTTAGGATTCAGTGCAGCCACTTAAGAGAAACACAGCTCTTCCCAAGGCCTCTGATGCTTGGCAGCTCACTTGCCCAGTGGAGGGCCCTGGTAAGCATGGTCATCATCACTACTTTGTTGTCTGGTGTTGAAGACTCAGCATTTCTCAAGGCTTTTTGAAGCTCAGCTAAAGCACCACCTCCTTTTGTGTCTTTTCTGATACCCCCTCAGGGGGATAATGCCACCCCACACTAGCCACCTCCCCTACATCTCTTTGTATTTGTAAGGAGGGACCATCCGGACCTTCATTTCATTGGTGGAGGGAAATCCTCTTTGTGAAGCCAGGAAGCAACTTCTCTACCCCTTGCTTTGCCCATATTTTGCACATGTGCTTCTGTGTACTTCTTGTTTCCTCTGGTTGAATGTAATTTCCTTAAGGTTGGAAAATGTTGATTTTTCCTTTCTAATGTGCACATTTCTCATAGTCCCATGCTACAGCACAAATGCTTAATATTGATTACAGTGAATTGAATTGAAATGGGGAGATAATATGAGGGTGTGTGTGGTGGTGTAGTTGTTCCTTTCACATCATGGCTTTCCCCACCCAGTTTCAATATAGCATGGGTTGATGTAAGAAGTGATGTGGCAGAAGCCAGAGACGATAGTGAAGGCCTGCAGACCTCACAGAGCCTATGACCAAATACTTAACCCAAATTTTACAGTAAGGTATTATAAGGGAAAATTCATATTTCTTCTTTGGTACAAAGGGAGAGCCAAAAATTTTACATGAATTTTCCAGATTGGGGGTACCATCCCCATCACCCTGTTGATGTAGAAGGGATAACTATATTTCAAATGAGTTCCTTTGACATCATCATACAAAAGTGGACAGGACTCTGGGTCTGAGGTCAGAAAGACTTGAGTTCCACTGAAACCTTAGACACTAGTGTAATGACTTTGGGCAAGTAACTCCATTTCTCTTTGCCTCAGTTTCCTCATCTGCAGAATGGGGATAATAAGAGCATCTACCTCCCAGGGTTGGTATGAGGATCAAATGACATCATAATTATGAAATGTTTAGCACAGTGCCTACACATTGTAAGCGCTATATAAATCATCATCTCTCACCATTGTTCATCTTGCCTAACATCCTCAATTAAAATGGGAGAAAGCAGGTCCAGAGAGGAATACTATCCAAGTGTTTGTGCTCAAAAGGATCTTCAAGGGCATCTAGAGCAACCTCCCATTTTACAATGGAGGAAACTGAGGCTTAGAGGGATTAACTGACTTACAAATGTCACACAAAATCACAGAGTGTATTTGAAAGGTTTTTGGGTTGACATAGAAGAAAAGAAGAAAATAAAATTATTTATCATTTCATATCACTTGAATGTCACTGGCATAGTGCCTGGGACATAGTAAGAAAATAAATACATACTTATTGATGTCCTATTCAGTTCTATGCTGGAAAGGTTGGGAGGGAAGAAGAAGCCACATGATTGTGGAGACTGTTTTCCAAAACATTGTCCATGAAATAAAAGCTGCAAATGAAAGTGAAGATCAGTACCATCCTCAATAATGTTACAGTGAAAATCAACTACTTCTTACTCCACTGAGTACAGCACCTTCCCTAGCATCCAATAGCCATCCTCAAACAACAGAGTGCTCAATGTAGAATTTGACTTCTTTGCCAGCCTTAACATTCCCATTACTTCCTGGGTAGAAATAGACAAGGTTTGGGGATGGGATGAGATGTAGGGTCCATTGCTGTAATTGCACCGGTATAGCCTCCTCTCCCCTCCCTTCCCAGTATAGATTGTCAGTTCATCCATGACTTACAGATAATATTATGAATCTGGCTAGAACACTGAGAGGTAATTTCACCATGATCATATATCCCAGTGGTCACACTTGAACCCAAGTCTCCTTAACTCCAAAGGATGCTTCCTGTTTGTTAGTGTACTATCACAGTACCATCTCACTCATAAGAAAGAAAAGCAGCACAAGATGTCAACAGGATGATTTACTTAATTAAAAGGAAATGGCAGAGTTCATTGCAAGCCCTGCGCCCCTCATACCTTATTCCTCATTCGAATTCCTAGTTCAGCTTTTGCAACATGGCACCCTATCTACTTCATGCCACTGACTCATGGCAGCAGATCTGAGTTGGAAATGAGGTTTGTTGTTCCCAGGAATTGGCAGAAGTGAAGATGAACTCACAGACAGGAGAACCTCTTACCTCCAGAAGGTGCAGGGTTCACACAGCTTGCTCCATTCTGTAACTTTCTTGGAGGAAGACTACCCACAATTCTTTTCATTCAATATCATGGGTTGAATGACCTTTTGCCAAAAAACAAAACAAAAACAAGCAAAAACACCTCCAACAATTTGGGGATAAACTGAAAAAAGAAAGGAAAACACTAACAACAGGAAGGAATGGAGAAGAAAAGTCATTTAGTAACAATTCAATGATGGGCCTGCTAAGGAAGGTTAATCAGGATACATCTTTAACCCAGAAATGGGGGCAGGAAGTCCCCAAATAGCGACAACTTTTACCTATTTGTATAACACCTAGGCTTTTCATTCATTCATCAGAACTCTATTTGCAGACTTCAAAGCACTGTCTAAATTAATAGCTTCCAATATTATCATTTATTATCATGATCATTATTTTCACCTTATGTTTGGTGGAATTCCAATAGAAAAGGTCTAAAGTCCAGCCTCTATACTATTACTGGTATTTGATATTGAATGTGTGGCAAACTATTGCAGAGATGGATACACCATTGTTGTTTCTTGCAGTTAAGCGAAAGTGGGAGGCTGCCCATTTGTCTTCTGCGGACTCCATGAAAACATCCTTGGGAGTCCTGAGATGCAAACAGGAGAGTCAAGGTCAAATGTTATCTCATCTTGTTTCAACATGATGGTGACTTGCTTCACCAGGTTTCTATGACTGGAGAGCTTTTCATCCCATATGATTTACAGACTAAGGGTATCTGATATGGTAACAAGTATTTAAAATACTGTTCCTCCACCAGAACTGAATCTTAGGAAATTATAAAAGACAAACTTGACCCCAAAGAAGAGATGACTTTTCATCACCCTTTGGAGAAGTCTGGGTCCACAGCTATGGAACATTGCCAAGATTGTCAGATTTCTTTCAATATGTTGATTGGTATTAATATTTTTTTCTATTCTTTCCTCTTATTCTTTCTTTGTAAAATATCTTATTGACTGAGATAGCTCTCATCAGAGAAGAGAGGCATGCAGGTGGAAATCTAAACAACAATGCAAAAAATATGTCAATAAAATTCTATTAAAATAAATAAGCTGACTGAAACATTCCAATTATTACATTTTTATGGATTAGTATTATACTGGGTGATTGGGAGCAGAGTTTTGTCTGTAATAAGGCTCCAGCTCCAAGACAGTTTATTAAATTCTCACAAATATTTGAGGTTTTATGTTGGTAGTATGGAAATTTGTCCTTTATTGAGGGTAGTGAGCTTCTGGTATATATTTTTGGATGCTTGATAGTGCCATTCTAGATATTTTGCTAGCAAGGGCCTTAATGAGCTTGGAACTGGTAATTCCAGCAGTGAGTAAATCCTTCTGCAAGTACAAACCAGCATACTTTGGAATTTGATGTCTCACAGAGTTGTCTGGGACACAAAGAGGTAAAGCACCTGGCTCAGGGTGACACAGCTAGTCTATGTCAGAGGAAGAACTTGAACCCAGGCCTTCCTGACTCAGAGTCTGGCTCTCCATCATGAGGATGATGTGACAACAGATGCTCTCTACTGAGCAGCCCTACTCCAGGGACTGGGGCACACAGAGAGTCCCCACCCCTCTGTGTCTGTCAGGGGTCCAGGTTTGGATGCTTTAACAATGTTAAGGCTGATTGCGATATGCACACAGGCTATGTGACAGGAGGGCCCAAAACACTCAACGTTACGTGGCCAGTCTGTCTGAGAAGCGCAAGTCATCAACTCTGAACAAAGGACTGTGATGACCCATGGGCCACAAGAGGCCTCCTGAAAAGGGGGGCCTGAAACAGACCTGTGTCTCAGTCAGGCATGGAATAATAAAAGCAGGACTGTGGTGCATGTTTAGCAGTGAGGTGGGGTATAACAAAACACAGGTTTCAGCACACACCTACACACTCACATACACACATACACTTACATGGTGTCCCAAAAGTCTTAGTGCAGATAAAATTTAATGGTTTGAGGTGGATAATATATATGTATATGTATGTATATTATTTATTTGCATAGACACATATATGTATAATATATTATGTATGTGGATATGCATATATATACATAAAGATCTAGTTATCAGTAATCTATGGTATGGTATGTATACATGTATGTATATCATATGTATTGTGTGTGCATAGGTATGATTATAAGTATAAATATGCACATGGGTGTCTGTATGGCAAATGAAAAGAAAATGGCAAAGCCCTCTGATATCTCTGCCAAGAAAACCCCACACAGGGTCACAAAGAGTCAGACACAACTGAATAACAACATGTGTGTATGTATGTGTATGTCTATTTGCATGTACATACATAGGTACCATCTTATATATTACATATGTATGTATACATGAATATCAATATGTAATATGTGTAAACACAGTGTCATGCACATGTGTGTGCATGTACATTGGGCACACATACATGCATATGTCTTGTTATGTGTAGATCCATGCTATATAACATCACCTATTATGTAAATATATATGCATATACACATGACAAATATGTGTGTATACTTATCAATTTGTTGTGAATACATGCATACATGTGTTTGTATGATATTCATAATAATAGGATCTTCACTGTGTTTACAAAGATTTACAAATGTCTCATTTGATACAGCAACTCTGAGAATTAACTGTTACTCTAATCACCATTTTACGATAAGCAAACTGAGGTTTTTAACGTTAATCCTAATTCTGAAGTCAAGTAGCTTGCCTGGGTTACACAGAGAAAGGACAGTCAAGTTTGCTTCCCACCCCTTGGTAGAGAGGCAAAATACAGTCAAGTTTATGAGGCATTTAGTCTATTGGACAAAGTCAATGGATTGCTTTTAATTACTGGTTAAGTGTCTGAGGCTAGATTTGGATTCAGGTCTTCCTGTGTGTGTATACACAAGTATGTGTATCTACGCACATGTATATATGTATGGATAGGTTTTTGACATATTGACAAGAATGCACACACACACAGAGATAGAGAGAGAAAAAGACAGAGACAGAGAAAACACTGAGGCTGAGAGAGTTGCTTACAATTGCACAGCTGATAATTCTTTGAGTCAGTGTTAAACCCCTGTACTTCCTCACTTCAAGACTAGCACCTATCAATGGATCAAGAACATATGCATACATACGTATATCTACCTATCTATCCATATTTATGTATCTATCTATACATGTATATATACACACATGTATGTGTGTGTATGCACATATATATGTATCTATGTATAGTATGAGGGGGGAGGGGGCTAATCTGCATAGTGAGCAGAATACTGGACATGGAGCCAGAAAGACCTGAGTTCAAATCCAACTTCAGACACATAATCAGCAATACAAAGTCATTCATTGACTTTTTTGTGACAGTGTAATTTCATTCCTCACTGTATTGTGTCACCTCTCTTAGGAAAAGGCGAGAAGCAGCTTGATTGATCTTTCTCTCAAGTCACAAGGCCCCTCAGCAGGGCAGAGTCTTGCCATCTTTTTTTTTCCTTTCCTCCCTTGTGGCCGCTGTGCCAACTGTTTTCCTGGCTCTAGATATTTCACTGCAAATCAATTCAGATAAACTGTCCCAAATGAATCAAATTCTTCATTTCTTTCGGAAGTAGTTATTTCTTACAAAGTAAGAGGTAGGGAAGCTAGCAAATCAATGACAATTTGCTTGACCATTCACCAATCAGTGTCCACCCATTTTCTTTCCACTCCTTTGCTGGTATTAAAAAAATGTGGCTAAAATTATTTTTGTGTATATGAGACCTTCCTCTCAGACTTTGTTTGTCATCTGGCTATCTGTCTAACAGTGGAATCGCTGGGTCAAAGGAAGGGGAAACCTTAGTGAATAGTTTTCCTTCAACACCCTTTTCCCTCCTATCTCTCTCCTAGGTCTTCTGTTTTCCTCTCTCTATGATATATTGCTTGAGAAGATCATTAGCTCCCATAGGTGCGGCTAGCATCTTGAAGTAGATAACTCTCAGATGAATACTCAATCCTACTCTTTCCTCTGAGTTCAAGTCCTCCATCACCAATAGCCTAAAGGCATCTTGCATTCAGCATATCGAAAGCAGAGCTCATCATCTGCACCCCAAATCCAGGTCTCTTCTCCACTGTGCTCTTACTGTGGAGCCCTGCTCCCCCATTGTCACACAGGCTCACAACCTCAGGGTCATCTCTGCCATCGCTCTACTAGACATCCCCTTCTCTCCACTCAAAGAATCAACATTCTAGTGCAGACTAGGGCCATAGCAATGGTCTTCTCACTGGCCCCCCTGCCTTCAGTCTCTCCACTCATCTTCCTCAAAGCAGCCCAAGGGCTCTTCCTAATGTTCACATCAGCTTGAACGGTTTGATATGCCCGGTCCCAGCAGCTCCCAGTTACCTCCAGGGTCAAACAAAAGTTTCTCTATTTGTCATTTTAGTTCTTTACAACCTGCTCCCACTGGTTGTCCACCCCTCCATGATGCTTCATCCCACTGGTTGTCCACCCCTCCATGATGCTTCATCTCATCTCCAAGCATTTCATCTGGCTGTCCCCAAAGAATGGAATCCCAGTTTTGACTTCTGAAAACTCCTGATTGCCTTTTAAAACACAACTTGAGTCATTCCTGTAGATGGCTGTTCCTTCCCTGTCCTCTCAGTTTCTAGCACCTTCCCCTAAGTCTCCTTCACTCTCCTTGTACGGATCTCCATTGTGCCTGTCTGTACACATGTAGACAACTAGGTGGCACCATAGATATATGACTGAACATGGAATCAGGAAGACTTGAGTTCAAATCCTGCCTCAGATACTTACTGCTTGTATGACCTTGGGCAAGTCATTTCTAATGTTTGCCAAATTCTTCATCTGTAAAATGAACTGGAGGAAGAAATGGCAAACCACTCCAGTATCTCTGCCAAGAAAATCCCAAATAGGGTGAAGAGTAGGACATGACTGAAACAGATGAACACACACAAATGTGCTAAGTGCTGGGATTATGAAGACAGTCCCTTCCCATGAGGAGGTGATAAGGCAATGGGAGAGTTCAAACATGCAAACAATTATGTCCAAACAAGGTATAAACAGGTGACTGTCAACAGAGGGAAGACACTTGCATCAAGTGCCTTATAAAAGTGCTCCCACAAAAGGACCTGAAGACCATCATTGATGGCTGGCCACTTACACAGTGAGACCATGAACCCATGGTGGGAAATTAAACCTTCTTGGTTTGCCCCTGCCTCAGTGGGGCCCAGATCCATTTCTTATCTGTCTCCAACCTGGCCCCAAAGCCTCTGAAAAGGTGAGATTTAGTATAATGATAGAATACATTTATGCCGGATCTTTATAACCCTCAACCATCTTTCCTGAATGATCAGGAAAGGAATAATCAGGAAAAATAAGAGTGGCTCCTTCTTCCTCCTCCTTTCCCTTAGCTATAAAGATAATTCCACTGCAGTAAAATGAATATTTTGGAATCTGGGGTGATATCCTGCCTTCACATTTGATAAATCATGTGCCTTTGGACACTTCTCTTTTCTCTCTGTGGAACCCAGTTTCCTTACCAACATAATGAGGAGGTCAGACATTTTCATCAGTCCAAAACACTTGTTTCAGCCTTCCCATCCCAACCAAGATGTAGCTTCCCAGCTTAGACCTAATACCCCGGGTCTGGAGGCAGAGTTAGCATCGCTCCTTGAGAGCAGGAACTGTCTTTTTTATATTTACTCCTATTTGCAATTCCAGAGTTTGCCATAGCATCTGTACACAGAAGGCACTTAATAGATGCTTATTTACTGACTAAGGGGACCTGAGCAAGTTTTCTGGCATCAGCAGCAATTGAAGCTACAACCTCATCCATCCAAGCCTGGGTCTAGCACCCACTGAAGCGCAAAATTGTTTAAGAAGTTCAAGCCCATCAACTTAACAAAGTCATCGAGGAGCCCAAGGACAAGTTGGATGGCACCTCCACATCATCTGGGCCCATTGCCTACTTTACAGAGAGAGAAACTGAGACTTAAGGAAAGAAAAAGATTAAAAAAAGCAGCAGGCCCAGGCTTTCAGGCTCTATGTACAATGAGTTCTCATTGCCACTTCCGGAGTAGGTGAGGCTTGCACTTTGAGCCTTCTCTCCCAAACCAGAGGCTAATTCCATTCTCAGGCACATCACTTAATGATTAGAGACCCAAGGAATAAGGAATTATCTCAATGATCTTTACTTTTTGTTTGTAGGGGGAAAATTATGATTCTTTCTGAATTTTACCAGTTAAAATTGGCAACAATTATTATAATATCATAACATACTAAACCATACTGAAAATGTTCACTGAGTATTCACTTTGTACAAAACCCTGAGTGAGGCACTAACAAGAAAGAATATTCAGAAAGAACATATCCCCTGCCTTCATGGAACTCCAAGTCTAGAAGAGCAATAAAGTTTAAATACAAATAATTATAATACACAATGTTAAATATTCAATGCTTATCCAAAGAATAAGACAATACATGAATATTTTTATTTTTATTTTGACCCACCATCTTTCTACAGGCAATATTTATCTCAAGGGTTAATGCCAGTTGAAGGTTTCTGTGTATGCCTTTAGTTTGGTTTCAGGAAAGAGAATGCTATTCTAAGATCAGGAAGCCTATGTCTTAATTCAAATGTGGCATTGCATTAGGGTCATGAGACATTATTGAGTTCGACTTCTTCATTTTGTAGGCCCAGAAAGGGTAAGGAACCAGACCAGGGTCATATGACTAATTAGTGCTAGAACCAGGATTGGAATCTGGGTCCAACCCTCATTTTCAGAAAAGCCCTCACTGACAAAAGCCAACTTCCAACTCTCAGAGGTCACAGTCAATTTTATGTTAAACATGAGGCATGCTAATGCCACTCTGGAGTCAAGCAACTTCTTTCCCTACCCTGAAGAGCCCATTAAGGACAATGTGGCAGAGGGAGTGTGGGTTTCAGCCAGGACCAGGTTGCCTCACAAAGCTGCTTCTAACAGGATGTGTATGAAGATTCAGAAGAGGAAGTTGCTAGTGCCTGGACTCTGCCATGGCAGCTGCCTCGTAACTGACAATGCCAAGGGGGTTCTATTCACCACCTACGGTAGTTGGTGCACAGGCAGCTTTTCACTCCCATGCAGGCACTCTCTCTCTGGCCCTCCACTGGAGGATATAACTACAGTAATATATGGATGTTTTCTTCTATGAACCGGATGATCTGAGCATCCCACCTGCCTGTAAAGCCGTCAGAGAGGAGGCAATGTCCATCCTGGCAAGAGAGATCTATCAACATAAGGTGAGGGGAGAGGAGGATTTATGTTGTTGTGCTCTTAGAGGCTCATACATTATACAGTCAGTTTCATCAAAGGGCAGCCAGAAAGCAGTTCACACACAAAACAGCAACAGGAGAGCTAAAGCTGACAGCCTCTTCTCCTCTGCCTAGGCTCAGGCAACCCTGCACAGGACTGTCCTTTGGCGATAAATTAGGGGGACAAATGTCTATTCATTTCCATCAGTGCTAAGTAATTACCCAACTCCTTTCTAAAAGGGAAGGGCCATCTCCCAAGCAGAACCCATCTATGCCAGGGGTCATGTGTGGAAACTAAACTGTTCTCTTCATGTTTTGCTTATGTAATTCTGGGCTGCGGGGAACCAAATGCCTTAAATTCTAAAAGCACCTATTGTGCGCCAGCAACTGTTCTAAGAGCTAGAGATACAACAGTAGAAACGAAGGAAGAAAAGAAGGACAAGAGAGAAAAGCAGGTAAGGAAGGAGGGTGAGAAGAAGGGAGAAAAGGAAGGAGGGGAAAAGGGAGGGAAGAAAAAAGGGAAGAAGGAAGGAGGGAAAGGAAAGAAGAAAAAAGAAGGAAACAAACAAGCATTTATTAATCACCTAATGTGTGCCAAACACTGTGTTAAGTAGTTTGGAATTATCACATTTGAACCTCATTGCAACATCAGGAGACAGTTACTATTATTATCCCCATTTTACAGATGAGGAAACTGAGGAAGACAGAAGTGAAATAACACATATGCAGGGTCACACATCTCGTAATTGTGTCCTTGTGCTTCTTTCCCTGTCCTTCCATAAATGTCCACAAAAACTATCTGTCTAATAAAATCACATGCCTTGCTATATATAAGGGCCTCTGACCATGTCATGGTGCCAGTACAACACAGAAGTTGTTCAGGTGAAATGTTTGCCTTTACCATGCACTCAATACAAGATTGCCATAGTTCTCAGTTGTACACCTCCCTGACAACACCTTTGGCACAGTTTTTCACAGGTGATATATGATGATCTTACAATGCCCACCATGCTCCTCTCCATTACCTTTAGGTTAACCCACAACTTCCATTCTGCAAAGATAGTACGAAATGATGCCATGTAGAATCACTAATCATCAGGAAAGCATGAGAGGGATGTCCTGTGAAGAGTGAGTTCCTCCAAATATTTCTATTTGTGGGAAACATTGTTCTGATTCCATTAAGTCTTTGATATAGTAAGAATACCAACTCCTCTATATCATGGGGTCCACATGCAGCAGGACACAGGGCAAGTGGCCCTCTGATGCCATGACTAATATTCCTTGTCATTTAAAGTTTTGATTCAGTAATAATATATGACACATTGGGAACAAGAAATGGTTCTCTGGGAATAGCTTATTTCTCCATTGCCAGAGGAGAGCAGGGATGGATTTTAGAGAGAGCTCCTTGATTACTCCAGCATGGAAGAGCAGTGTGATTGACAAATGAAAGTACTCTGACTGTTATTTGTCCAGATTAAGCTTTAGAGAATCACAATATTATAGAATATCTGAGTTGGAAGGGCCCCCAGAGACCCTCTATTTCAGCCTCTACCTGAATAAAGTGTCCCAGTTACAAGGCATCTGGCAAATGCCATCTGGCCTCTGCTTGAAAGTTTCCAATAAGGGAAAGTCTCCCCCTCCCCTTCTCCACCCAGGCCTGTCCACTTTGCTTTTGGATATCATTCATTGCTGGGGATTTTATTCCTTTGACATAAACCCTAAGTCTGCCTCTTTGAACTTTCTCCTAATTCTTCTCTCTGGAGCCAAACAAACAAATCTAACCGCCCTTCCATGTTACAGTCCATCACATACTTGAAGACGGCTGGTCGCTTCCTTTTCATGTCTTCTTTTGTTCAGATTGAGTATGTGAAGTTCCTTGAGATGGTTCTCATCCACATGGTTATAATCCCCTTTGTCCCCCAGAACTGAATATGGTTGTGTTGCCCCTGAATTCCTCCTTTTCCTGTGTGGAAACTGAAGGAGATTCAGAAAAAATGACACTAAGATCTGCCAAGAGTTCATCATCCCAATCCCCATGAATATCAGCTGCTACGTAGAAACCCATATTAGACCAAGACTTCTGCCTAATCCTAATTCCAAGGTGATGGTGCTTCCTAAATTAAGCTCACTTAAGGTTCAGCCAACACCTAACACTCATTATTTCTCAAGCACATATCCCCACTCACATACACATAGCCACAATTGTGGTGTTCACATACACTCACACTCACTAACCATTCACTTGGATCATCTTCCTCATACTCAAACCCTGTTCATAATGCCTTTCATAATAAATTTCCTAGGGGCTGGTTTTCAGCAGTGTTTTTATTATCAAGTACCAACAACAGGAAAGTGTCCCATTTTTCTCTTATGGTTGGTGCAATGGTAGTGGAGACAAAGGGGAATGGAATTAATCCACTACTCTGGGGAGAAATGAGCCCTCTCCAGTGCCCAGCTGCCAGCTACTCAATCAGGCATCCTCAGAGCTTCACACTTAGGTTCCATGGACCCAAATTTCCTTCAGAGGATAAATCTACTTAGAAAAAAGAATACTGCAGTCCAGTGCTTGTATTCATCTGACAAAATCAACCCAAGCTGTAAGACATGGAGGACAGATGGCGAGAAACAATTGATCCTGACACACAGGCTGTAAGCCCTTGTAGAAACTTAAGTGTTCCCAACTTCTCTATGCAAATTGGCTGTCAGAACCCAACAGAGGGAGCCCTGCCATTGTTTGCGTGGTATTGCCACTAGAACTGACACAAGCAGGAATGGTCAGAGTATATTTCTAGCCATCATAGGAGAAGTATTTATTTCCTTTCTAAACATTTTATATAAATTCATACCATTTAATTCTACCAGAGCATCACCTACATCCTAATTGCAGTGCCAGGAAGGTCAGTAAGGAATTTTGGAAAGGAAATTAGTAAGGTGGACTATCAGCAGTCCAAGCAATAACTTTGGAGAGGAGTATTGTGTATTGAGGTGGCTTGGCTGGCTCCTGCAGCCTTTGACCCAGTATTCCAATGACTATTTGGGCAAAAGGCAATCCAGACACCATGAAAATCATTAAAAAGTCACCAGGAATTTGTACTATGAGATTTGGAGGTGGAGTGGAGATTTTTTTCAAGCTCCTACTCTGGGATGTCTGATGAACTCTTCAATGCCATTTGCTTAGCTTTGAGAAGTGACTCTCTACTGATGGTATCTTGATACAATGAGAAGGTCTCATGCTTTGGGGCTTAATGCCACAGGATTGTGTGAAAGGTTAAAGTAGATTATAATAATAAGTTCCTCAAAACATATCAGTTCCTAGAAATGAGCTGTCCTAAGTTCTATATGACCTCAGAACCGTGCTAGTGAGATCTCATTGCAAGTTGTATGGCTAGGTTTGTCTCTTTACAGAACTATAATATTCTGGATTATTTAAGGTAAATGGAACCCTTGTTAATAAGGAACAACAAGGTGTTCTGTGGTCAAAATTCTCCTGTTCAATGCATCTTAATTCTGCAAATGTATACAAAATGCCTATTGTGTACCCAGCATTGGGGACATAGAAACAGAAACAAAACTGCCTCTGACCAGAAGAAGCTTATGTTTTGTATTGCTATGGACAAATCATTGGATTTGGAGTCATGGCCCATAGACTTCACTTTGGGCTCTTCCACTCTCTGTCTGTGTAGGTCTTCTTGTAACCCTGGACAAGTCACAGCCCCTCTGCATCTCAATTTGCTCATCTATGAAATGAGGAGATTGAACTAGATTACTATGAAAACTCTTCCTGGCTCAAAATCTATTGCCATAATCTATGAACTATGATCTATGAACTTTCCATTATTATGGTCCTACTGATACATTAATTCATTCCCACAGTCAGCCCAAGTAAATCAAACAAAGATAGAGCATACATTTACACTGTCTTAAATGCTCCTCTGGATCTCAGCACCCAATTTATCAGCAGCACCTTAGCTGATGGATGGATCTTAGAAAGAAACATTGAATGGTTCTGTTGGGGGGAGGTGGAGGACATTACTGTCTCCTGTTCTCTCTTAATATACATGTCGAGTCAGTCTTGGAATGAGCTAGAGATGGGGAATTATGATCGACAGTCCCTTTGCCTTAACTCTCCCCTCTCCACTACCTGTTCCTAACAAGACTAAGTGCTGGGATAGATCTTTGATTTACCATCAACCCTGTCCTTCAGAAAAAACTGGGGGGAAAATGGAGAGGTGAATGAGACTAGTGAGGCAAGATGAAAGGAAGGTAGAATTTCTGTTTTTTTAAATTTTGTTTTGATTAATCATAATGATGCTCATGATTATAAATAGAATACCTGACATCTCCATACTGCATTACAGTTAATGATGACTATGCTAAGTGCCATGAGAGGTATTCAAGTCTTTCATGAATTAGAGAGTCAATCACCAAATAGCTTTTGACTTCCTTGATGTCTTTTTTTAAATAAATAGACATTCCAAAGAGCCACCTTCTCCTTGGAGGTAGATTGCAGTCATATTGGTAAAAAAGTCAAAAGGGGACCCAGAAAAGCAGGGTGATGTCGGAAATATCAAGTAATATTTGAAATACACACTGAAAACAACCAAGTTATAGATAGAAGCAATTCCCAGCTTCGTTTTTATTCCTCTTTTCTGCTCCTTATTTAAGGAAATATTCATGTTTCTTGATATTTGTCAAGTTCTTAACAGGAAAGAAGATTTTTAGAAATTCACATCATCACACTGTTTACTCTTCCTATAGCATCATCACCTGCAACATGAAGATCACATGGAAATTTTAGAAAGGGAAACAGAGATAAAGGTTTTCAAAAATTCCAGGGCAACCCTAAGGTAATATCCTCTTCCATTTCCAAAATTACAGAATAGTCTAATCTCAGAATTGTTACTGTCACTGAACTAGAGCTGATATTGGAGGCCAGTAATTCAACTGTCTCATTTTAAAGATGGGAAAGTGAGGTCCATAGAAGTCAGTTGGCTTGCCCAAGGTCAGATTCAGGATTCAAATCAAAGTTCTTTCAGTCATGTAGTCCAAGCTGTGCTCAAATAAGAATCACATGCCTCTCTTCTCCCTCCCCCAACCAATATGCACAAGAAGTGGTCATCCAAACTTAGTCCAAAAACTTCTAGTGATGGAGAACTCACTACCCCTAAAAATCTTTAAGGGAGATATTCTGCAAATGATGCCTGTATGAACTTGTAACATTGTAAGATTTCCGCTGACTTGTTTTATTGTTTATATAGATCATCCTATAACTTATTTTAAATTAATTTGGAGTTAGATAATGGGACATATCCCTAAGTCTTTGTTTGAAGGCTAGGCTCTCCCTTTCCCTAGTCAGAGGATTGACAACTAATCTACGCTAAAGAGGACACACAGAGATGGAAGTAGAATCAAGAAGAACTTGGTTCTCATTTAGTCTCAGAGGCCTAATAGATGTGTCACCTTGGTCACATCATTGAATTACTTGGTGCTTCACTTAATGGCCATGTCACTATGAGTAAGTTACTTAATCACCCTAAGACACAATTTCTTCTTTTGTGAAAGAGGGGCAATGATACTGAAAGTCTCTGCAGCAGAGGACTACAATTTTTTGTGAGAATGACAACGGAATTTAAAAAAAAAACACATCACAGCATTACTATGCACTGGGAGAGACCAAGTGTGCGATGAGAAAGAGGCACTGTTCTGGAAATCAAGATGCCTAAATTTAGTCTCCTCCTGACACCCAGATAGCTATGTGACCTTCTTTAGTTTGCAATTCCTCTCTCCTCTTTAAGCCTTAAGTTCCTCCTTTATGATATGAAGGGAACTGCACTAACTGGCTCTGAGGTCTCTTCCTTGATGGTCTCACATTCTCTCATTTTAATTGTTCTCCTTTACAGGCCAATCCTACTTCTATGCACCACTGTTGACCAAACAGATATAACCCTTATAGGAAACACTCTCCCTTCCATCATATGCTTTAGTCTTCTTTTTAAATCCCTCAAGTACTCCCAGGCTCCTGCTCAGGGCCCCATCCTTGGCTAATCCATTTTCCTTTTCATTTACTCCCCTCAAATACCAGAGGGACCATTAGGTCGAAACTTCAGCCATTTGGCTGCCTTACACCTGCCATCCCTCACCCCATCAGCTTTCTCTTGTCCAGCTACGTACCACATTTGGATTGACTCAGTGGAGATGGCATTGACATGAAATGTTCTTATAGCTTACACAGTGGAAGGGAGGATATGCAGAGGAAACATGCTTCCTCCTATTTGCTTTCCTTTTGGACTTTCATCTTGCTTCCTTCCAACTTCTTCAGAGATAATAATGTTTGTCATTATGCTCTTATTGCTACATTAAGCAAAGATCACTTGGTTTCATAAAGTGGACAGGTTTTTCAGACGTGTGCAAATCAGCAAAGGCAATTTGAATGTATCTTAAAGGTAATTAAAATTATGCCATAAAAATGACTCCAGGTGAAAATAGATATAACCATATGTAACACACACACACACATATATATATATAGATAGATAGATATAGATATAGAGAGATATATATCAGAAATAGCACTGAACTAGAATAACCAAACCTTGGTTCAGATCACAGTTCTGTGGCTTATTTTTTTTTAACTTGGGCAACTCACCCCCTTTCCCCACTGTTGGCTTTTGTTTTGTTTGCTTTTATTTTGTCCCGTGTAAAAAGGAAGTATTTGGCCTAAATGATCCTGAAGGTTCCTTCAGTAACAAATTCTACAAGCCTTTCTTTGAGTGAAGACGTCTGGGTAATGAACAAACATCCTCTAATTTATTTGTGTTGTCAAATCCAGTTTATTCACAGTGGACAGGGAACAGGGTCTGCCTTCCGATTAACTGACTGTGGGGGCAACTGAAAGACACTAACTGTACTATGTACATGGATAAGCAAGTTCTGAAGATGGACAATTTTGTAATGTTCATCTAACGAAAAAAGTGATATGGATTCCAATGCAAGTCAATTTGATAAAACTTTTGGAAGTACTTTTTAGGTGTCTCAGGCACTATACTAGCCACTGGAGATATAAAAACCAAAATGCAAACATTCTTTCCTTCAAGGAGATTGTGTGGGACTTAGGATAAGAGTGTAGAAATGAGTGTTCATGGATAAATAAATGCCAAATTTAAAGAAAATACATGTCAAATCATCTCAGGGGCGCACTATCATCTAGAAGAAGCAGAAAAGACCTCTTTCAGGAGGCGATTCTTGAGCAAAGTCTTGAGAGGTCTAAGGATTCTAAAAAGCAGAGGTGAGGAAGGAGAGCATTCTAGGTATAGTGAACAGCCTATCAAAACTGTGGTGGTGGAGATGAATTGGGAGGACAGGGAATGTGACAGAAATCAAATCCATCTGGGAGGATGGCAGGAGTCAGATTATCAGGATGTTTAAGTTCTAAGCAGAAGAATCTTTCCACCATACTAGAGACACTAAGGAGTCTCTGAAGCAGCTCGAGGAGGGCAGCACCATGGATAGACATGCTTGCAGAACATCATTTGGCAGGTATGTGAAGGATGCCTGTGACAGGGGGAAGACTGGAAGCAGAGGGACCAGTTAAGGAAGCCCATAGGTCAGGAGAGAGAAGAGGAGGTCCTTATGTGAATGAAAAGAACAGGGTGCTCATAGGACATGTGTAGACAAACTCAACCAAACTAGAGAACTGAAAAGGAAAGAATGAGGACAGCTCCAAGGTTGCTAACTTAGGAAATGAGGGTGAGATTTTTGACTGGATTATCAAACAAAATAAATCAGTTCCTGAAATGAACTGATTTTTCCTTAATGATTCAGAAGAATATCAAGTAGTGGTTACCTTAGTAAACTCCTGTTCATATATATTAACCACCTAGTAGATGGAGGCAGAACCTATGGTGACCTCAGGAGTTATTTTGTAGTATATCTCTGCCATCAGTTCCTTTCCCTATCACACATCTTTTCCCCCTAAACACTGAGCACAGAATATGGGGAGGAGAAAAATATTAGTTTTTTTTCTGTCTAGATAATTGAGGGTTTATTTTTTAACAGTTCAAAAAATATAATCTGTGCTCACCTGCACAGTCAAATTAAGAATGGAAAGTGGGGGGTAAGGGTGGTAGAAGGAGAAAGAAAATCTTAGTTGCTATTCTCTGTTTGAAATCTAATGAAGCATGAGAGAGGAAATCAAAGCCGATCTGAGCAGTTCTGAAATATGCTCTGCTTACAAACAGCACTTCTGAGAGGGAAGCTTGGTGATCTGGATTTCATGTAATGAGGAAGTAAATGATACGTTTCCAAGCCAAAGTGTGGAGTGTGCATGGCCCATCCATTCTGGAACCCAAAGCCCATCCCTTTGGCATCATTTGGAGGCTTTGCCCTCCACACTGGGGCCTCCAAGCCCTCCTGCAATCAGAACCAAAAGTTAGCTTTGGCTTTCCAAGCTCTGCTTTTCCCCTCTGTTTGTTAGAACTCTTTTTTGAGAATTCCAGTTACGATATATTCCTATTTAAACAAATAAGGTTAGTTCCCTTTTTGCCATTCACAATTCAAGCATTCCTCCTAAATTAATTTCTCCAAAAGTAATTCAAATAAAAGCTTTGTTGCTGCGACTCTTTCCCAAGCCCCCAGATTGAATCAGGCATCTGAATAAAAATGTGCATTACCGCCTTCTTTAATATTTAAGCACGACATCCATTGATTTGTTCCTTGTTTTCTGCAAACCTTGACAACATGATAAAATAAATCATAAGAAGAAAATATAGTGGTAACATCTTTTATGGACTTCACATAGTCATCAATCTCCAGCTGTGAGTGAATTATCAGTACAGCAAAAAGATCTATGCTTTCCGGGCTCCAGTCGCACACTGGCTGGAGGTTTTTCACAAGCAAACTCAAGGCGAGTGAGTGATAAGCATCATTATTGTTTTCTGAGAGTCTAGTTTATAGTGTGTGGGGAAGGTGTTGGCATATATGTTTCAGAAGGAAAGGTTTGATCAATTCTAAGTAGACAACTACTAACATATAAAAAATATAACAAGGTTTCCTGCTGAGCGATATTAAAGCACCCGTCACACCATAGCTGTGTGGCAGGCCCCATAGTGTGTTTCTGATGGTATTTAATATAGAATTAACCTTTCTTAATGTAACAGATTGGGCACAAAATGTGGATCAAACTCTGCTGTTATTAGGACCCAGCCCCTTTTATTTGTATTTAGATTTTAAGCAACAGTGACCAGAGATACCCAAAGCCCTAGAGTTGTCATAAATCTGTTAACTAGTTCCAAGAGCACTTGGAAAATATGCTGCCAGGAAGGCTGTGATCAAGCTGAGGATATTGAAGGATGCAGAGAAGGCGAATGGCAGAAACAGTTACAAAAAAAGAAACATCTTGGCAACAATTAGCATCTGGAGAAATACACACCATCTTTAAAAACAACAGTAAATCCCATGATTATCTTTTTAAGCTGGCACTCTCAGACAAAAAAAAATGAGTAAACATCTGGATGACCCCAGAAAGACTATATCCCACAGATGTTTTCTCTCTGGACTGCCTGACACCTGGATATTTGGAAACAAGTGAGTGATTACTGGAATTAAAAGAAAAAGAAAAGAAAATATTTGGGGCATCTTTTTTTTTCAAAAATGTCAGCAATATTTCTATATGTTGTCTCAGGAATATTTCAATTAGGAAAATATAGGAGTTCTTCCATGTGCATGTTGACTACCAAGAAGCATTTGAGATATGAAGAAAAACTCAATCTAGAAAAACACATGCAAATACTCAAGCTCTGCTGGTCAAGAGGAAGAAGACAACATTGCCCTGGTCCAGCCCCTATACTTTTCAGCACTGAGCCTAAGGACAGCTCACCTAGACAGGGCCAAGGTACAAATCATTAAGCATACATGCAAACACCTATCTGGAAAATGGGCTCATAAAAGCTTTAGGATGTGAAAGTTAAAGCCCAGGGCTGCTAAGAGTAAATATTAAGATGTTTCATGACAAGCTGAATAGATGTGGTTTCCCACAAAATCCCACAGTGCTTTGCACTCCATAAATATTCCTCCTCTTCTCTCACAACTTTAACTCTATGAAATATGATTCTGGGCTCAGGCATTCCTATGTAGCTGATCTTTCCTTGGTTCTGAATCTCAGTCACATTTATTTACACAGAGTGAGTGCTATTCATCACCTTCATAATTATTTCATGCCAATTACAATATCCTAAACTATTTGTTTTTCTGGGCTGGGTTGCATCATTACATTCTACTTTTAGAGAAAATTATACTTATTCCCCCTCCAGTTACATCCCTGCAACTCATAATCTTTTGTTTCTCTGTTGTTGTCACCAATTAAAGTCACTCTGCTTTTCTTTACTCAGCCTAAGAGAAACATCCCTGGGGTTATTGCTTGTTTGACATTTTGGTTTTCCATTTGTTAAATTTTATTAGCAATATTTGAATTGTGAATTAATATAACTTCAGGGCCACAATGCTATTTCACTGAACACATATAGGTCTATTGTTCCATATCTCTGTGCATTGTAAACTTTTCAGTGTCTGGATTTCAACAATGGCTGTTCTAATCAAGTCTCCGAAGAAGATCCTTCATGAACAAAATACAGGATGACAAAAACTTGCACTGGTACCTATAAATGGGGACTATCACTTTCCAGATCACCCCTTACATAGAGGTGTGAGCTTTTAGGAGAATCACAGGGTTTTTCTTTTAATAAAATAGAAAATGAGAACTCTTACCCACTTGGTTCTCAAGGCTTTCTAATCAACATCCTCCAAGGGAAATGAACCAATGTAGGTACTTCCTGCCTACTGAAATAAATGTCTTTTCAGGTTCTTTTTCTTATTTTCTCTCTTATCTACCCACCCCTCCACCACTGCCCAAGGTGCCATAACATGGCATTTTTGAAATAAGGGATTCAGGAACATACTAGGGCTGCCCTCTCTTTAGACTGGTCACTTTGACTCATTTTCAGAAAAAGGCCAGAAATGGAAGGGATTTAAGGTAACACTTAATGTAGTCTGGAGCTAACCAAGAATCCCTTCTAGGGAACAGAACCAAGAGAACACTCTACACAGTAACAACCACAGTCTATGATGACTGATTTTGACAAACTTAGCCCTTCTCAGCAATGCAAGGACCTAAAACAATTCCAAATGATCCATGGTGAAAAATGCTATCCACATCCAGAGAAAGAACTATGGAGTATAGAGTGAAGGAGACTATTTTCTTTCTCATGATTTCTCCCATTTGTTATATTTCTTCTATAGAACATGACTAATGTGAAAATATGTTTAACAGGAATATATGTGTAAAGCCTATATCAAATTTCATGTCATCTTGGGGAGGGAGAGGGGGAAAATTTAAAACTTATGGAAGTTAATGTAGAAAACCAAAAATTAAGTAATTAACTTTAGAAAGAATCTCTTCTACACTATCCCTGAGAAAGAATCACATGGCTTTTGCTTTAAACTTTCCAATGAAGGGAGCTCATTACCTCCCAAGAAGGCCAAGCAACTATGGGACAGATAGCTCTAATTATTAGGAAATCGGTGCTTGCATGGATCAGAAATCTTACTTTCCATTCATTTTTCCTGGTTTTCTCTGGGGCCAAAGAACAAGTCCAAACCCTCTTCCTAAGGACAGCCCTTCCATTTACTTTGAAAGTATCTTCATTTTCTATCCTTTTCTCTGGGCATCATGTCATCAGTTCCCCTAATCCACTTTGGCCCAGTTTTGAGTTCCATAATCTGGATTATTTTAGAGCACCACAGTTTAGAAAGGCATCGACAGACTACAGCATACCTAAAGAAGAAGAATGAGAAGGTTATTTTTGTTTCCATTATTTTTATAACCAACTTGGGCCAACCATTCACCACTTCAGACTAATATTTGACCCACTATAATATGTTAACCCAAAATGGCATCTATGCCAATAGAGAGTCAAGGAATCTCTCTGACATCTTAATGGTAAAGAGGGTTCTTATTTTCACACCCAGTATAAAAAAATGGTAGTATTGCCTTTGTGACTAGCTAAGTGTGTTTATCCTCACTGATAATAATAACAACGTTTACATAGTGTTTATGATATGCCAGGCACTGTACTGTTTTGCAATTATTTTCTCATTTGTTCTTCACAACAACTCTGAAATCTAGATGCTATTATTATACCAGTTTTATGGATGAGGAAACTGAAACAAAGGTGAAGTGAACTGCCCAGAGTCACACAGCTATTAAATGTTCAAAACAAGATTTGAACTCAGGTCTTCCTGATTTCAGACCTGGCACTCTATCCACTCTACCACCTAGATGCCACTAATTATAACAACTTTTCATATGTTACCAATCACATTCAATCTATAATTAGTCAAATAGAAACAGAATAGCAGCAGAGAAAAATAATTCTTTCATGGAGAAGATATTTCTGAATTCCAAAATGATCCTGCGATTTTTTAATCCTTTGTGAGAATGATATAGAAAGAGATTTGGGTTTTGTTATTCTTTCTGAATGCTAATATTTAATTTTTTGTTGGGGAGGGGGGAAAGGGAAAGTAGCCCTTTCTATTCAGCCTCATGTAAAGCAATCTCTAATATTGCATCAATATTTCCTTAATAAAGAGACAAGTTTGCATCACATTTTAATACCACATCTATTTGGTTTTCCACATTTTTCGATATTCTGGAGGAGTTGTCACAGACCATCTGTGACTGTCAGTCATTCAATTAACCAAAGAAAGCTTGCAATTCATTTTATTTCTGTATATGTTAATGTTAAAAACTAATAGAAAACAGCTAGTAAATTGTCCCCTGCATATATTGGACACAGCAACAATTACTCTGGCAGAGAAGATATAATAAAAGAGGAAATTTTAATAGTATCCTTATTCCATTTATTCTCTTGGGTTTCAGTTTCAAGGTACTGTAGAAATTAACAATTATTTCTTCTCATTGTTTTTGATGATCTTTTTCTATTATAGTCCTGCCTGACTTAAAATAAAAAAAATAATTTGAACTTACATTTTTTTATTCAATTTTATGGTGCCTTGAGATTTCCATCCCAGTTGTAAGGAAGTCCAGAAAAGCTGCAGAAAATAAACTGGGGCCTGTTCTCCTTTCTCCTCAAGTAGCTAGTTAAGGCCATGTCAGCCATGAGCACAACTGAGATTCTCTTGATTTAAATTCAGAAGTTCCCATAATAAAATAATTATTTTATCCATCACCATATTGACAAACATGTCGGTTTGGCACTTTGCAAATGTCTGTCAGACCGAACATCTAAATAGTGGATGGAGCTTGCCTATGTAAAGCAATTAACTGGGTTTATGGGGCAAATTGTCCAAGGACTTTCCCAGAATGCTTGGGGAAATCTAACAATTCAGCTATTCTCCAATTTATTGACATGTTTCTATGTGGAGGGGTTCGGGCGGGGGGAGTAGAGCGTCAACAAACAATGGGAGTTTGCAAGCTGGAATCTTACTGCCAGCTAATTGGAGAATGAGACCTGACGCCTATTTAGGGTAGAGGGCCCAGATCTTACCTTGAAGAAGGGATTGGATTTGCTTTATCTTGATGAATGAAAACAAACTTCATTAACGGCTAATGAATGAAAAGGAGAATGTCATCCAGAGAGGATCTTACCTTGTATATTAATGGAGTGATATTTGGAAGAGTGAGGGCATAGAACATATCAGAATCCAAAGAGATCTCAAAGGGCAAGAACTCTGTGCTGAATCCTGCAAGATGAAATTACAAAGGGATACAGTGTCAACAGCATCATCATGAATATGTGAGCAACAGATGACCTCATCATTTTGAGAAGCTCTCAGGTTGGAGGTTCTGTCCACTGAAATGCATCACAATCTGGCTGTCCCTTTAGAAGACAAGATCTAGGCAATGTCATAGGGCCCCAAGATGTGGCAGAGGTGAAATTCAAACCTGGCTTCTTATTCACTCAAAGCCCAACAAGTCAAATGAGATACTATTTGTATAGTGCCTGCAACATGGTAACTTTATAAATCTTTATTTCCTTCTTTCTTTCTTTTCCCAACAAATGTTTGCTAAATTGAGTGCTAACAATAGTTAATGAAAGAATTTATATTATATATAATAAATACATTAAGCAAAATATACATAAGTATAAAGTATACTCATGTAATATACATACACAATGTACATATAAATTTATACCTATATATGTGCATATGGATTTATATCTATAGATTTATAGATGCGAAATCTATCTGTACATCTAGATAGCTAGATAAACAGTGATATTCAATTCAATAAACATTTCTGTAAATCCTACACAAAAAAAGACAAAGGTAGACTCTGTCCTCCAAAAATTTATAATAGAATGGGGGCACAACATGCAATATATACAAAGCCAGCCATGGACAAGATAAAGAGGGCATAATTGACAGATAATTGCTACTGGCATTAAGAGGGGAAGGGGAAGACTTGTGGTAGCAGATGAGATTCTAGTTGGAACTTAAAAAAGCCAGTGGAGGAGAGAGAGCATTCCAGGCTCAGAGAACTGAGAACAGCTGGAGCTGAGAGCCGAGAGCCCTAGTGTCTTGATCAGAAAACAGCCAGGAAGCCCATGTCACTAGATCAAAGAGTACATGTTGGGGAGAAAGGTTTAAGAAGATGGAAAGGGAGGAGGGGGTTAGTTCATGAAGGGCTCCGATTGTGAAACAGAGCATTTCATGTTTGTTGCCAGAGACAATACAAAGCTACTGGAGTTTACTGAGTAGACATGATCAGACTTGCATCTTAGGAAAATCACTTTAGCTGCTGAATGGAGAATGAATTGGAGTGGGAAGATATCTGAGGCTGACAGACCCTCTAGAGGGCTACTGTAATAGTCTCGGCGTGGGCTGATAAGGGTCTGACTCAGGGTAGTAACAGTATCAAAGGAGTGAAGGGGGCACATTTAGGAATTGGGGCACAAGTAAAATTGCCATACCTTGGCAATAGCTTTGATATGTCAGGGGGAGGGGAGAAATAGTGAGGTTATGAGCCTGAAGCACTAGGAGTAGAGTGTTCCCTTCTATAGAAATAGGGAAGATAGAAGGGGGGAGGTTTTAAGGGGAAGATAATGAGCTCTGTTAAGAAGTGTATCAGATATTGAGATCAAAATGTCTGAAAGACAGTTGGAAATGCAACACTGGAGGTCAGTAGAGAGACTGGGGAAGGAAAAGTAGATTGCAGAATCATCAGCATAAAAGTAATAATTAAGTCCATGACAGCTAAGATCACCAAGTGAAGTAGTAGAGGGAAAGAAAGAAAAAATCCCAGCCCAGAACGCAGAGAGACACATAATCAACTTTTTATGGTTGGTCCAGGGAACGAACATGCCCATTGACCCCAGAGCAGTCTCTCCCTCCAGGATGCATAAAAATTAGTTCTGGTGCAAGGTTGCTGCTAAACTAACCTCTAGAGATGAGTTTCAGTGGCCAGGTTCTAACTATCATGGCTTAGTCATTCAATAGTTCAGGTAACCATTTGGACAGCGTGAAGAAAATTTTAAGGGTCTATCATTCACACTCCCCTCTTTCTTTACTGTTTCAGTGGGGTATGAGATGAGCCAGCCCATCTGGGGAGGCAGTATCCTGAGGTGGAGGCCATGTGTAATTGGAGTCCAGAAGACAAGGAACTAAATCCTACTTCTGACATTGACTTAGTGGGTGATGATGGGTAAGATATTTAATCTATTCCATCTTCAGTTTCCCACTCTGTAGAACACAAATAAATTGTGTGGCACCTTCTTGCCAAGATTCTTATGAGGGCAAATAAAATAATATATGGAAATTTCATTGCAAATATTAAAGCATTATATAAATGTGAAATGATAATGATGATGATGATTTTTAGAATGGTAAAATAATTTGGGTACAACTGATTTAGTCTACACCTCTATTCAGTATTAAGTACCATTTCATAAATTATTATTTGCCTTCAAAAATAAAACAAATGATAATAGTGCTAGCTAGCATTAGTATAGAATTTTTAATATTTGCAAGAATTTTATAAATATTATGTCATTGTATTATCACAGGGAGACAGGTTCTATCATTATCCCCATTTTATAAATGGGATAACTGAGGGTAAGCGACTTGCCCAGTGTCACATAACTAGTAAGTACCTGAAGCAGGATTTGAACTCTCAATTCATTGTACCACCTGGCTGCCTCTGAAAAATTGAATGATAGCAAAGGCAGAGGGTGGGGTGTGTAACAGCAAGGTCCCTGGCATACACAGGAGGACCTGCTGTACAGGTTCTTAGATCTGCTTTTCTGAAAGGAAAACAACTTTTGAAGGGTCAACAATCTACTTTAATCAAGCACATATATCATTCACTTAGTTTAGGAGAAAAAGTCAGCACCCTAAACTTCAGATAAAATACAAATAGAGAAATAAATAAAGACCAACAGACAGGGCTTCCAACTGTCTGACCACAGACAATACATACATCGTTACCAGAGAGAGGAGCACCAACATCTAGATTTTCAAAGTCAGAGTCTGGCCTAATCGCACAAACACTCTTCAAATGATACGAGTCCCAAAGCAAAACCTAACCTCAAAGTATATATATACTTTTCAGAGCTGAAGATGCCCTCATGACCCAGGGCCTCATTAGCAATCAGTAAAAGGTGTGTGCCTTCATACAGAACAAGTCCCCTCAATCAAGCCTCCCTCAATAGCCCTACCTGAGGCCTATTAATGGGCATGGAAGATTTTAACTCCTATTATACTCAGCACAAAATCTTTCATATCAATTACATAGGCAACTTATATCCAAATAGGCATTAACATTTCTTAAGTAAATACAACATAATTCCCACAGAATAGACACATCATGACCTTCACATTTACAAAATGCATAACATAGCAACTTATTATCAGAGTACCCACATGACTTTAAACAAACACAAAGGTATATAACATCAGAACTCTACATACTTCACCTCTAGGCCACAGTCAATCCAAAACAAAATGTCCCAATAAAGCCCATCTTGGGTGTGTATCCTTCTCCCCACACTGCCTATGCAGGCACTCTCAGGTGCAAGCTCTAATGAGTCAAGTCCCAGTCTTAACACTACTCAGCCCCTGCTGGAGGCTTGAGGGGCTGCTGGGCAGCAAACCCCTCAGCGTGGGGTTCTTGGGGGTATATGTCATTTCCCCCCAACCACCATAGGCAACTCCACCCCCTGGGTCCCAAACTGTCCCGAGACAGTGCTCCAAAAAAGCACACAGCTCTCTTGCCTTGCCTCTCAGTCTTTATCTTGGCCCAGGGCTGAATTCTAAGCTCTGAGGTTCCCTCCTCCTCCAGCAGAAGCCAGTCCCAGGCTCTTGCTTGAGTCTGTGTGCAGGTAGTTCCCCCCTCCTATTCCATGGCTCTGCATACAATACAATCTCAGGGCATTCACCCTTCCAACACAATCCAGAGCCCAGCTAATCTACCTGAGCCCTGGTTCTGGCCATCCCCACCTCCCATAGGTTTTTTACTACCACAGCCGCTAGTGGGGTAGAGATGGGGAAGGAGAGGCTGTCTCCCAGGGGCTCTTCTCTGAGCACCTGGGAAACCTCTCCCGTCACTACTACTTGCCTGTTTCCTCCCAGGCCCCTGCTGCTCTGGGGGCTCCATAGAACCATAGCTTCTACAACTGGGAAACAACAGACCCACAAAACCCCATACTTTCCTTTAAATTTATGCAGATATTGCCAACTATGCCATAATATAACAGCAGGGACCCCAGCAGGCAGAAGAGAGTCTACTGTACAGGTTCTTAGATCTCTTTTCTAAAAGGAAAGTAACTTTTGAGGGAGCTGACAATATCAAGCATATATCTCATTCACTCAATTCAGGGGAAAAACATCAGCATCCCAAACTTCAGAGAAAATATAAACAGAAGTTACAAGAAGAAATGACAAACAGAGAAACCAATGGACAGTGCTTCCAACTGACCATAGACAATACATACATTACCAGAGAGAGAAGCATCAACATCTGAGTTTTCAGGGGTGGGGGGGAGGTGTCTCCTTAATGGCTGCCCAGAGTCTCATCAGGCCTAATCACACAAACACTTTTCTAATGCTTTGACCCCAAAGCAAAACCTCACCTCAGAGTATATACACATTTTTCAGAAGCAGGCGCAACCCTTCTGATCCAGTGCCTATTATCAATTAATAAAAGGTGTAGGCTTTCATATAAAACAAACATTCCCTAATCAAGCTTCTCTTAATATTCCCACCTAAGTGAAAAAGATTTTTAACTCCTGTTACAGGGTGAGGGAGGAGGGTCAAGATAAGGCCAAATTAAAATGCATACACTGCCACTTAAATCTTTGTATTACCTTGAGAAAATTACCAAAAGTAGCCAGGCAGCTTCTCAATGACTGATACCATCTTCACTTCATGGAGCTTCCTGGTCTATTTTGGAGAAAGTCTAGGATAGCCCAAGGTCATCACAAAGAAGTGGAGGCCTTAATTTTGGTCCAATTCCATTTAACCAACATTCATTAAACACCAACTCTTTTCCATGAACTGTAGGCATGATACAAGGTAGAGATTCAAAGGTCAAACTCAAACATACCCTTTGGATGTCAGAGGCTGGACTCAAATTCTAGTCTCCCTGACCTTGAGGCCAGCTCTCTGGTCACTACACCAACTTTCCTCTTAGTAATTCTCATTTTCACTTACTAGAGACCAATGTGCTCCATGACTTACAGCCATGAAATGGCACTTCAAGAATACTGGCATTTAAATCATGGATCTCTGCTTCTTGAAAAGGCAATTTTGTGTTCACTCCTCTAAATGTTTCTTTCTAGGCTCACATCATTATCAATTTGTCCTGCCTTGTCCTTCATCCACTTTTTTTTTCCTGTGTGAATGGTTAGGTTAAGCTCTTCAATATGGATTATGCATTGGTAATGGAAAATTCCATAGGTGAGCATATACTCCAGATTTTATATTTCATCTGAAAATTTGGACAATTCACCAAAGGAAGCTACATCTGTTGCACCTCAAGAGATACCTCAAATATTTTTGTTGTATTGATTGAAAACAATTTGTTAGAAAAGGACATATTCACTGGAGATTTTCTCACTAAATGAATCCTTTTATAGTCAAGAAATTTTATTAGAACACAGGGAATATTGTGAATACCTTTTAGTCCATTGTGTGATGGTATAAATGTGGTCTACTGTGGAATGGTACTTGAGATAGTCTCTCTGTTCTCTCCTATTACCCTTATTGATAGTGTCCTTGATGTTGGTGGAAGTGATACCAATAAAATTTGTGTATGATGAATAATGAAGACATTTTGATTCTTGTTGAGTTTGCCTTAGTTCAGTATGAATGAAAATGTTCAAGATTGTTCCCTCATAACTTTAGTATCTTCCTCTCCTTCAAATGCCTTGGGAGTCACTTTGTCAATGCCTTTGCAATTGGGCCAGCTTGATACAGAGTTCCTCTGTTCCATTTATGTTCATGAATCCATTTAATTTTCCTATCTTTGTTCTGTTTAGTGACATTTTGATCTGCTTCATAAACACATCTGAGTCAATGGTGTTGGAGAATCATGGTGATAACTTTTTGTCTTCAGTGATGTGGCAAAGAAGTTATAAAAGTCTTCACAGATTTTTCCATTTTCCCTTGTGATTGTAACTTTTTTTTCAGCTTAAAATACCCTTTTGATGATTTTATTTTTTCATGTCTTTTCATAAGCTTTCTTTCTACTATCAATGAATATAATTTTAACTTCCCTAAATAATAACTAATAGCAACAGTTATAGTTAACATGGATCTAGTGCTTTAGCATTTCCAAAGCACTTTACATTCAATGTGTCATTTGAGCCTCAAAACACCCGCTAGACAGTAGGTACTATTGCTATCCCAATTTTACAGAGGAGGAAACTGAGGTTGAGAGAAGTTAAGGAACAAGATCAGGATGATTCAACTAGTAAGAAAAATGTAACCTAACCTCTTCTGGAGTCCAAGTCCAGGACTTGTCACTTTACTGCTTATATTCTGAAATAAGTAATGGGGAATGAACCTTATAATCAGGGCTTCAATATCTTCGTATACAAAATAAAAGGATTGAACTGCTACTTTTAATGATTTTTGCAAGGCAAGAGATTGAAGCCTAGAGAGGGATTCCCTAGAGTCATAGAACTGTGTTCACAGAATACTATGATCTTTATACTCTACCACTTGTTCAGGGTTTTGTAGATGCTAAGTGAAAGTATCTTCACTTGAACACAAGTCTTCTTCAAGTTCAGCGTTCTTTCCATTAACAATGATTGTTCTAAGGTTTACAAAGTGTACCGCATATAGTGTTTATGTGAAATAGATCTTACAGGACCATTATATCTTGTAAATTGAGATACTTTGTATTGATTATATAAAGCCCCATGGCGTTCCAGCTTACTGGAAGAGGGCTCTGATAACTCAAAGGAATTTGACCTGTCCATACACACAGAAAGATCCAATGGAAGCATATCTATTGCCTAGATGTAACCTCACAGAGTTGGTTGAACAAGATGTATATCAAGGATTGTCAATATAGATGGCCAATGAGTAAAATTGACCTCAAAGGTGAAAAAGAGGAAGAGGTAGACCAGATTCCCTTTAGGAAATTGTAAAATGCTTTTATTGAGCCTCGACTTCCACGTGAAAACAAAGGCTTACGGATATCTTACTGGTCTGTGTCTACTGGTGTTTCTGTAAGAAGAGAGAGCTCAAACACCACTATGTCTGCGCAACCAAAGATGAGGCTCACCAGATAGCTATGGAAAGCCCCAGGGTGGTTGTGAGCAGACTTTGACAATCACCAGTGAGGAACTTTAAAGATCAAAAATAAAGAATGTCACTAAAGAATTGCATGACAGAAATGGGCTGGTCATTAGGTAATGTAGTGAGAATGGGGGATGAGATGGGGCTATGTAGAATGCTAGAGCTGTCAGGAGAAATCTCAGAATTCCAGCAAGTTGAGTGGACCCATTGTGTTAAATGTTTCACAGGAAATGGGCAAGAGTTGAATAAGATGAGCAGACAAGTTTGCAGTTTACTTCATTAGTAAAAACTACTGAATTGATGAGACCACCAATCCATCTGAGTGTTGAAAGACTAATGGGGACACATGAGGTTACCCTTCAAGGAAGATTCCTGCTTGACATGAATGGAAACAAGATTAGAGGCAAGGGAATCTATATCCTTTAGGGAATTTTTTTGTATTTTTTTTTCATTTTTAACACAGTTCATATCACATAAAACTCCAACTTTTGGTCAGGTGATATACTACTTTTAAAGTATTTACAATATAGACCACAAATGAATTTTTTTTAACATTAACCAACTGCAACACAAATAATAATTATGTATGCTGACTTCATAAGCCCTTGACCTAATTGTCTCCACAGTATTACTAAGAATTAAAGGACCTTAACTTATTGTGGCTGGTCTAAAGTCCTAGGCCTAATAGCTTAATTTTAGACTTAACCTCGGATGTTCCTCTACCAACTATCTATAATTTATTAGGTTTGGTATTAAGCTTACAAACTTTTTAACTATAGGAAATTGCCACTAAGAGTAGGGACATTGCAGGGAAACAATATCTCCCCAACTTCATGTCAATTCCAGGCAGAAGTAGATTGTCAATCTTCATTCAGTAAGGCTTAAAGTCTGCCAGGTGTCAGTGGGGAAATTGAGTCAGGAGAATCCTACCTCAGCCCAAGCTGAACAGTCACTCTCCCACCTTTCCCATGAGATCACCCTTTTCAGTTCATATCAGCATCTCACATGCTTACTGGCATCATGGATTGGAGGCTCAGACCACCTTTGTTGCTATCCATACCTGAAGTTAGACTCAAAAACAGTCAATTAATAGCCCTATATCATCTTAAAATAGTTAACTTCCAATAACCAGGTTTCAGATATGACTATAATTTCACATTGGCTAAGGAAAATCTTTTGAGGCGAATCTATTCATGCTCTAGTTTCTGATTAAATAACAATCATAAAATCAAATTTACCATTAAAACATTAACTTTTCCATCAATGCCAAATTTTACCCAAGGTTACCTGCCTTTAGGAAATTTAGCCTAAAATTCTTTTCCCCAAACTAAAGATGTCTCTGATTTAGTCTCAGTAATTAATTCAGTCAATTATTTTAATACTAATTGCGTTTACATCACTTTGTAACATGTCCAATTTTTCTCCCCATCTCTCCCCCCTACCCCCTAATACCTTTCATTCTGATTACCCCTTCCCTCAATGAGCCCTCCCTTCTATCACACCCCACCCTTCCCTTATCCCCATCTTCTTTTCTTGTAGGGCAAGATAAATTTCTGTACCCCATTACCTGTGTTTCTTACCAGTTACATGCAATGATAATTCTCAATATTCATTTCTAATACTTTTAATTCCAACTTCTCTTCCTCCCTTCCTCCATACCCATCCCCACTGAGAAAGCAAGCAATTCAATACAGACTAAATATGTGTCATTTTGCAAAAGACTTCCATAATAATCATGTTGTGTAACACTAACTATATTGCCCTCCATGCTACTCTTTCCCCCTTATTTTTTTATTCACTCATTCAACCTTGTCCCTTCCCAAAAGTGTTTGTTGCTAGTTACTCCCTTCTCATATTTGCCCTCCCTTCTATCATTTCCCTCACCCTACTTGTCACCTACTCCCCTACTTTCCTGTAGTGTAAGATAGATTTTCATAGCAAATTTAGTAAGCATGTTATTCCCTACTTAAGCCATATGTGCAGCAAGTAGATTCACTTTTCCCCTCTCCCTTTCTCCATTTTCTCCTCCATTGAACAAGATTTTTCTTATCTCTTTTATGAGTTACAGCCTGCCCTATTCCATTTCTCCCTTTCTCCATCCAGTATTGTCCTCCCTCACCCCTTAATTTTTATTTTATTTTTTCTTGTGGGTATCTTCTCTTTTGATTCAACACAGCCTGTATTCTCTGTCTACGTGTGTGTGTGTGTGTGTGTGTGTGTATACAATCCTTCCACCTACTCAAATACTGAGAAAATATTTTCTTTCCATGTAGGAAAGCCTCCTTCTCCTCATTGAATTTTGGGACCTCTTTTTCCGGTTGAGTTAGCCTATTTTTAAATGTTTTATTTTCCTCAGTGTTTTTTTTTTTTTTTTGGTTCTCATTTAGCAAGCTGCTAACTTGCTTTTCAAGCTCTTCTATTGCCTGAGCTCAATTTAACTTCCCTTTGGAGACCCTTGGAGGCTCCTTCACTTCTTGTGATAGTATGCTTTGTTCTTCCTCATCTGAAAGGATGGGAGGAGACACCTGTTCACCAAGAAAGTGACCTTCTATGGTCTTATTTTTTTCCATTTTTGGGGCATTTTCCCAGCCAGTTGTCAAGAGGATGGTCCTTTGTCCCTCCGCTGCCCAGTGCCATGTTCAAGTCTGAGATTTGACTCAGCTGCTCAATTTTCCAGCACTTTGGGTGGGGGCAGGGCCATCGCTCAGAGCTGAGGCTTAGATCAGCTGCTTGCTACTTCCAGAGGCTTTAAGCTGAGCTGCTTGGACAATGGACCCAGGTTGCTTCCTGGACATGGTAGCTGCCTGCAGTCTGCTGCCTCGACCTCTGCTGTCTCCTGGGGCTATTGCTGGAGGAACCCCATTCCCTCTTGCCCAGCTGAGAAAGCCATCCCACACTGATCTTTGAAGCTTACTTTGTTGCTTGTGGGTTGAGGAATCTGGGATCCTCCCTGCTGGAAACTCTGCCCTGGAAGTCTGTTCAGGTCCTGTTCCTTCCAGTGACATGTGGCCAGGGCTGGACTCCCCTCCACTCAGTGTCCCATGAAAAAGACCTTTCCTGTCAACCTTCCAGGTAACCTTGACTGAAAACCTCTTTTGCTCTGTTGTTTTGTGGCTTCTGCTGCTCTATAATGTGTTGAGAGTCATTTTTCACAGGTATTTTGTGGGCTGTGGGGGAAGCGCTAAAATGTATGTGTCTTTCTACTCTGCCACCTTGGCTCCACCCCCCAGAAATTTTTAAGGTAACAGAGTCCTGTGGTATTTGCAACTATACATAGGGATTTTATTGAAGGTATAAACCAAGAAAGGAGTCAGAGGTAAGCAAATAGACATTTTTATGGACAGGTGACTGGGATCAACATTTAAAGAGTCTTGGGGCACTCCTCCTGAACTGCTAAAGGAAGAAGAAAAACATGAGAATATTACAGGGTGAGATAATGCTGTTACAGCTATCTCTTCTGTCCTTGTATCATCTTCTCTGCCTCCTTCCCAATGGCAGCCTGGCCTTTGGCCTTGTATCACTGAACTCTGACAGCTGAGTACCTACTTGGTATTGCTAGGTCTTTGACCCCCACAGCACTTTCTGATCCACTTCATGTCATTCAGGCACCACCACCACTTCTGGTGCCCCTTTATGTGTTATCTTCTCTCTTTTGAATGTAAGCACCCTGAAGGTAAGGACTATCTGGATTGCTTATATTTGAATCTTTAGCATTTAACACTGTTCATTACAGAGTCAGTGCTTAAAAAATGGTTTATCTGTTTATCTATCTTCTGTCAATGCATTCTCAGAAAATTTAATCTTCAGTAAAGGCTGAGGATGGGAAGACTAAATATCAGGCTCTTGAAGGGGAGAAATGACAGCTCAGAGACAGAGCTGAGCTGAATCAAGCCTGAAGTAGATATCCCTGTCACTGTGACTATATAGAAAAAGACACCAAGTTGAGAAGGAGTCCCCCTTGTATGAGAGATAGGCTTCACCCCTTGGATGGGGAGGAGATTGCATATATTTGTCTGTGGAAGCAAAAAATGACTCTTCTGTCATTTTTAATAATAATAATAATAACAACTCATGTTGAGATAGTGTGTTAATGTTTACCAAGTGCTTTATAAATATCTCATTTGTTCCAACAGCAAGAAATAGAAAGAGAAATTCCATTTAAACAAACTGTAGGCAATATAAAATACTTGGGAGTCTACCTGCCAAGACAAATGCAAAAACCATATGAGCACAGCTACAAAATAACTTTCACACAAATAAAGTCAGATCTAAACAATTAGGAAAATTATTGTCATTCATGGGTAGGCTGATACAATATAATAAAAATTACAATTTTATCTAAGTTAGTCTACTAATGACATTACGATGTTATATCACTCAAACTACCAAAAGTTACTTTGTAGAGGTAGAAGAACTATAATAAAATTCATCAGGAAAAACAAAAGGTCAAGAATATCAAAGGAATCAATGAAAAAGGTCAAGGAAAGTGACTATATCAGATCTCAACCTGTATCATAAAAGTAGTAACCATGAAAACAATCTGGTACTGGCTAAGAAATAGAGTGGTAGATCAAAGGAATAAATTAGATGTATAGTGGTAAATAAACAGAGTAATCTAATTTTTGATAACCCCAAGATGTAAGACTTTGAAACAAAAATTCACTATTTGACAAAAACTGCTGAGGAAACTACTATGGCAGAAATTTAGATATAGACCAACATATCAAACTGTATACAAAGATAAGGTCAAAATGGGAACATGATTTGGACATAAAGGGTGATACCATAAGTAAATAAGGGGAACATGGAATAGTTTACCAGGCAGATCTATGGATGAGTGAAAAGATTATGAGGAAAGAAGAGATAGAGAGGATTATGACATGTAAAATGGACAATTTTGATTATATTATCTTAAAAAGGAGTTGCACAAACAAAACCAATGCAATTGAGATTAGAAAGAAGGCAGAAAACTGTAGGAAAAAATTTATAGCAAGTATGTCTGATAAAGGTCTCATTTCTCAAATAGAGAATTGAGTCAAATTTTTGAAAAACATAAACCATTCCCCAATTGTTAAATGGTCAAAGCATATGGACAGACCATTTTTTGATGAAAAAATCAAAGCTATCTATACTAATATTTTTTAATTCCCTAAATCACTACTAATTAGATAAAAGAAAATTAAAACAATTCTGAGGTACCACCTCATACCTATCAGATTGACAAATAAGACAGAAAAGGAAAATGACAAATATTGAAGGCAAAGTGAGAAAACTGGGACACTAATGCATGGAGTTGTGAACTGATCCAACCATTTTAGAAAGCAATTTGGAATTATTCCCAAAGGACAGCCAAACTGTGCATACCCTTTGATTCAACAATACCACTAATAGGTCTGTATCCCCAAAAGATCATTAAAAAAAGGGAAAAAAAGATGAAGGCAGAGCTGATGATGGAGTAAAAGTAGGGACTTCTTTGAGCTCTTCCCCAAAGCCTCTACACAAATTCTATAGCTACAGAGTCCATAAAAATGACATAGTGAAACAAATCTCCAGTCCAAATCAACCTGGAAAGTTCACAGGAAGGGTCTTTCACACTAGGTAGGGAAGAGAGTGCAGTCTCACATGGGACATGCTAGCACAGACAGGCCGAAGCAGGACCCAGGGGACTGAATCACTGCCAGCTATGGCAGTTTCCACACATCTTAAGCCACAAATGCCAAAAAAGGTCACTGGGAAATCTCTATGGGACCTGGGTGAAAGAGGAACAGATGGGATCTGGCCCCAGCCCTGGGTTGGTGGGGGTGGCAGTGGTGGCAGCACTGGTTACAGTGGCAGCAGTGGTGGTAGCAGTAGCAGCAGTTGCTGCTGCTTCCAGAGTTCTGGGCCCACAGGCAGTGGAGGATCAAGTGACTGATACAAAACCCCTGAAGTCTGGGACGGTTCACCCACATCCACCCCCAGTGGAAGCAGAGTCCTACCTTGACAAAGAGTCAGAAAGTCAAGTCTTTGACTGGAAAGATGAGTAAATATCATTTTAAAAGTCAGACTATAAAATCTTACTTTGGTGACAAAGATGATCAAAACATGAAACCAGAGGATGACAACAAAGTTGGAGTTTCTACATCAAAAGCCTCCAAGAAAAATATGAATTGGTCTCAGGCCATGAAAGAGTTTAAGAAAGAATTTAGAAAATCAAGTAAGAGAAATGGAGCAAAAATTGGGAAGAGAAATGAGAGTGATGCAAAAAAGGCATAAGAAACAAGTCAACAACTTGCTACAGGAGACTCCCAAAATATTGAATAATATTATACCTTAAAAATAGACTAACCCAAGAGGTAAAAGAAATCCAAACAGCCAATAAGGAGAAGAATGCCTTAAAAAGAAGAATTGACCAAGTGGAAAAGAAGTTCCAAAGGCTCAATGAAGAAAATAATTCCTTCAATTAGAATGAATCAAATGGAAGCTAAAGACTTTATACGAAATCAAGAAATTATAAAATAGAAACAAAAGAATGAAAAAATAAAAGATGATGTGAAATACCTCATTGGAAAAAAAAAAAAACCACTGACCTGGAAAATAGAACTAGGAGAGATAATTTTTAAAAAGTTATAGTACTACCTAAAAGGCATGACCAAAAAAGAGCCTAGACATTATTTTTCACGAAATTATCAAGGAAAATTTTCCTGATATTTTAGAACCAGAGGGTAAAATAGAAATTGAAAGAATCCACCAATAGCCTCATGAAAGAGATCCCAAAAGGAAAATTCCTAAGAAGATTGTAACAAATTTCAGAGTTCCCAGGTCAAGGAGAAAATATTGCAAGTAGTCAGAAAGAAACAATTCAAGTATTGTGAAAATACAATCAGTATAACACAGGATCAAGCTGCTTCTACATTAAGGGATTGAAGGGCTTGGAATATGATGTTTTGGAGGTCAGAGAAGCTAGGATTAAAACCAAGAATCAGCTACTCAGCAAAACTGAGTATAATACTTCAGGGGAAAAAAGGACATTCAATGAAATATAGGACTTTCAGGCATTCTTGATGAAAAGACCAGAGCTCACTAGAAAAAAAAAATGACTTTCAAATATAAGAATCAAGTGAAGCATGAAAAGGTAAAAAGGAAAGAGAAAGCATAAGAGACTTACTAAATTCAACTGTTTATATTCCTACATGGAAAGATGATATTTGTAACTCATGAGACCTTTGTCAATATTAGGGTAATAGAAGGAGATAGATAGATAGACAGACAGACAGACAGACAGACAGAGACAGATAGATAGATAGATAGATAGATAGATAGATAGATAGATAGATAGATGGATGGATGGATGGATGGATAGATGGCACAGGGTGAGTAGAATAGAAAGGAATGATATCTAAAAAATAAAATCAATGGGTGAGAGAGGAATATATTGGAAGAAGGAGAAAGGGAGAGATAGAATAGGGTAAATTACCTCACATAAAAGAGGCAAAAAAAGGTTTCACAATGAAGGAGAAGAGGGGGGAGGTGAGAAGGAGTGAGTGAACCCCACTCTTAACAGATTTGCTTAAGGAGGGAATAATATACACAGTCAATTGGGTATCTTACCCTAATGGAAAGTAGGGAGGAAGGGTATAAGAGGAGAGGATGATACAAAGGAGGGCAGATTGGGAAAGGGAGTAGTCAGAAGCAAATACTTTTGAAAAGGGACAGGGTCAAGGGAGAAAATAGAATAACTGGGGGGGCAGGATAGGATGAAGCGAAATGTAGCTGTTCTATATTGAATTGCTCACCTTCTCAATGAGGGTGGATGGGGATGGAAGAAAGGAGAGAATTTGGAACTCAAAGTTTTAAAAGCAAATGTTAAAAAATTATTTTTACAAGCAACTGGGAAATAAGACATATATACGTAACAGGGTATAGAAATCTACCTTACTCTTCAAGAAAGTAAAGGGGAAGGGGATTATAGTAGGGTATGATAAAAGGGAGGGCAGACTGGGGGAAGGGTTAATCAGAATGTATGCCATCTTGGATGGAGAAAGGGGAGAGAGGGGGAGAAAATTTGGAACTTGAAATTTTGTGGAAACGCATGTTGAAAACTAAAAATAAATTAGAAAAATAACAAAAAAGGAAAAAAGACTTACATGTACAAAAAATGGTGGCAAAGAATTGGAAATTGAAGAGATACCCATCAATTGGTTAATGTTTAAACAAGTTGTGATATATAAATGTAATGAAATTTTATTTTTTTATGAGAAATGATGAGCAGGATGATTTCAAAAAAACCCTGGAAAGACTTACATGAACTAATGCAAAGTGAAGTGAGCAGAACCAGGGGAACATTTTGTGCAGTAAGAGCAATATTGTGCAATGAAAACTTAGTTTTTCCTCAGTGATACAAAAATCCAAGACAATTCTAAAGGACTCATGGTGAAAAATGCTATCCACATCCAAAGAAAGAACTGATGGAGTCTGAATATTGATCAAAGCATGCTATTTTTCACTTTTTCTTCCTCCCTTGCTGCCTCCCTCCCTTCCTTCCTTCTTTTCTTTCTTTCTTCTTCAAGTTTTCTTCCACAAAATCACTGATATGAAAATGTTTTACATTATTGCATAGGTATAACCTAAAACAGATTGCTTACCATGTCAGAGATGGAGTAGGGGATGGAAGAAAGAAAGTAAAGACTTTGGAACTCAACATTTAAAAAATGTTAAGAAAATTTTTACATATACTTGAGGAAAATTAAAACATTGTTATTAAAAAAGATATTGTTTTATCATCATGTAAATCCTATTAGATAGACACTATTATTATAGTTATTTTAAAAATAAGGACACTGAGACAGATAGCAGTAAAGTGACTCTCCTAGAGTCACATAGCTAGAAAGTACCTGAGGCAAAATTTGAAGTCAGATCTTCTTGGCTCCAAGTTCAGAGCTCCATTCACTGTATTATCTCACTTTCTTCTTATTATAACATGTATCTCTGGCCTCACTTGAAGGGTTTACTGTAAAAATTCTAGGTTCAAGGCACACATTAGGGCAAAACCACAAATTGGGAGGTATCACAATTTTCTTTCACCAAAACAACCAGAAAACACATTAGTTCAAAGGAATAATGTTTATTTAGACAAAATGACAAGGAAAATTACAAGAAAAACTCTCCCAAACATAGAAGGTTACAGTTTTCCGCAGATGTCCATCTATCTCTTGAGAGATAGAATATGTGTGATGTTTTATGTTAGTCAATCAACTAGCACCTGCCCTGTTCCACGTGGACACAACAGAATAATGACCCAATAACGATATGCTCCAGGCACTCTGCTAAGTTCTGGGACTGCAAGGAAAGGCAAAAACCAGCCCCTGCTCTCAAGCATCTCACAGTCTAATGTGGAGACAATGTGGAAATGACTTTTTCTAAAAAGTTAAATGCATAATAAATTGGGCATGATCAACAAAGGGCCTCAACTGTCCCTTCAAATTCATGATCCTGTGATTTATGAGAAACATGCCTCTGGTCACCCAGACAGCTAGTGTTTGAACACAGACCTCTCCTGACTCCAACTTCCTCCTAAGGACACTTCATTTCAATGGTGGGCTTCTTCCTGGACTTGGGCTTTTCTCCATTTGCTCTTCATGATAAAGCAGAGTTGAGATGTTGTAGAGCTACAGAGTGACTTGTGACTTTTCAATAATCCTGAATTGAGTCAGTTTGCCTGGAACTCCAAGAATGTAAAGAGAAATCTCTCCTATTTGTGATCCCACAGTCACTGAAAGCTTCAAGTTGAATGTGCTCCTCACTACACTCAGAGAAAACATAAGTAAGATAGACCCATATGAGGCTGGAGAAGCAGCTAGACTGGTGTGTCAAGGCCCTGGAAGCAGGCTGAGAGGATCCTCTGCTCAGCCTATAGACTGTTGATGAGAACACTGTCCTAGTCATCCACATTTGTGTTCAGGAGGGAGGCACATCCAATACATTTTTAATATTCTAGTTTTCATGTAAGAAAGTTTCAGCAGTGTGCAAACACAAGCACCCACTGAGCAGTGTTAACATACCTAGTGCACCGTGTCAACATGGCAAGCCTCATGCAGTGTTTCTGATTATAGTTAATAATACAAAATTAGCCTCTTAATGTAACACATTGTGCCTGCAAGGTGGGTCCTGTACTTATCACTTGAGCTAGCGCCCTCTTTCCTCCCTCTTAGGTTTAATAAAAAAATGTGTGACATGACCACAGCTCCTGACTGTTTTTCAAGCATTTACAGAACAGTATCACAGGAAAGCAAAGCTTTCTCCAAGACTGATCAGATACTTGCCTTACAAAGTAGGTAGAGTGCCTGCCAAGGTCTGCTCCTGTCTTCTAGACAGTTCAACTGGTGGGTTCTCTCCATTTAGTAAAAAGTCCTCTGGAAGTTAAAATCAGAATGTCTATCCCTGCAGAGGTCTGCAAACTATGTTTTTGACTGGATTTTTGGCTGACTGGTTAGCTCACAGATGACAAGAAAATACTACATGAACAGCATGCTTCTGACTGGTCCTCTAGATTCTCTATGATTGACTCAGAATTGCACACTTGGCTTTCTGATTTTTGAAACGCTTAGGTGTGCTATTTTCTCATCAATATCAACATTACCTCTACAGATGCCAGTTCCTACTAATCCATGTCTCCTCATCATCTTCTGAGAGTCTCATCCACAGTATTTTGCACATAATAGACACTTATTAATGCTGATTAATGCATTAATCCATAAATCCTTTACAAAGAATATACTCCCATGCACTATAAGAAGGGGGAGGGAAGAAACATTTATATAGCATCTGCTACGTGATAAAAACTTTAGATAGTATTATCCATTTGATCCTCACAACAACCATGAAAGGTAGGTACTGTTATTATTCCCATTTTATAGGTGAGGAAACTGAGATAAACTGAGACTAAGTGACTTGCCCAGGGTCACATATCTAGTCAATGTTTAAGGTCATATTTTAACTCAGGTATTATTGACTTCAGGCCCATATCTATCCTTTGCACCTTCTAGTTGTCTGAATGATATAGGATTTTCTTTAGTTGCCTTTATATTCCATGATTAGCAATGGAGCCCATCAACTATGCTATACAATATAGCCTGCCCACTTTCTCTTCCAACCTTGAATTTAGAAATTTTGGTCGTGTTGTAAATCTCTTTCTTTGGAGTGCAAAATAAGAGGAAACTACATGATAAGTAGAGGATGATGTCCAGAACAGCCACAAAATCTGCCAGTGTGGGATTTTGGTATAGGTTTCCAGTTTGTTTTTGTTTGGAGTTTTTGTTTAAGTGTTTTGAGTTTGTGTTTTTGGGGAAAGAAAGGAAGTGAAGATGAAGCTAGAAAATAAGAAAGAAAGGAAAAGCAAGAAATGATTAAAATGATGGTGGTGGAGGTGGTGATAATGATAATAGTGATGATAATGTTGGCTAACATGAAGTGTTTTCAGCTTGGCAAAGTGCTCTACACGTGTTTTATCCCACTTGGTCTTCACAATAACTTTGTGAGGTCAGCATTATTATATATCCTCCTCCAGTAGAATGGGAGCTTCTTGAGAACAGGGACTGTCTTTGCTGTTTATATCCCCTGATCTTGGCATGGTGATTTGCACACAGCAATTTCTTTAAAAATGTTTTTTTTTCACTCATTGTTCCCATTTTAAGAACTGAGAAAGCTGAAGATGAGAAAGATTGAAGCACTTTCTCAGGGTCACATGGGTACTAAATATCTAGGATACTATTTGAACTTTGGCAATTTTGTCTCCTCATCCAGTACTATATCTGTTATGTCACCTACTTACCCTGAAGTAATATAGATACTAATAAAGATAGAAAGAAGGTAAAGAGCTTCTCATTCCAACCTCTGGGATAAGAATTTTGAGATATGGGTGTTGAAATTGACAGAAAAGGACAACTCTCTGTCCTTCTGTAGATTTCAGTTTTCATGCCAGCTAATCCCCTACTTTCACACAATCATATTCCCAAAACATGAAGGATTGACTGTCTTCTTAACCATTCCTCTTTCCCTTAAATATTTATTTTAGTAATTTGAAATATGTATGATTTTAGGGGGGCAAGGGTAGGAGGAGACTTCCCTACACAAACTCAAGCTTCAAGGTGAGGAGTCTTCTGGAACTTCTTAACAAATTGCTTTCCTCATGTATAATGGCCCTTTGGTTTGTTGATGGTCTTCTATCTGCTTATCCAGGCTGGTTCTGAGACATCAATCATACCATCTATTTCAGCTCTTGCCCTCCCCCTTCTCACCTCACTGTACAATTCACTGGGGCCTCCACCAAGCTTCTATTTGACTGGCAGAGTCTCTAAAGATGTAGTTACCTCTGGACCACCTTTAATTCTACCTCTACAACTTCTTAGCTGTGAAAATGAACACTGGGACCCAGGGATGAAATGTAGATAATTAAGCTTATGCTGCTGACTTGAGGAGTACACAGGGAGGCCCAAATGCCATCATACATGGACAGGACTTTGCAGGCTTCAAAGACCTTTGAATATAATGGCAGGTTTTTGTTGTTTTCCGACATGGGATTTAAAGAAAGAAAATCAACATTGAATCCTGGTTATGCTACTTACTGCCTGTGTGACCTTAAACAAGTCATTTGATTTCTCTGACTTGTATCCTCTTTAGCTGGGTTGGACTAGATCGCCTAAGAAGTTCCTTCCAATTCTTAACTTTTTGTGATTGTCTCAAAGTAATTACTATGTCTATATCAAAGTAATATTGATATGCATCTCTATGTCCGTAGATAGATAGATATAGTAGCAGAGCCAGCTTTTCTATAAGTTTCTTCTTTTACTTGATGTATTCTTCTAATTCTCTTTTTCCCTCTTTTTACACATTGCTCCCCCAATACCTTCCCCCCCCCAAACTCTTCAGTGCTATTTTATTGTTCTTAGCTGTGGTGATGCTAGGAGTTGGTGAGTGAGGTTTCTGAACATTTCTAATGTTCATCACTGAGATTTGAATCATAATATATTCCAGTTCCTCCTTCCTTCCCTTTCTACTTTCTTCCCTTCTTCCTTTCTTCCCTCTCTTTCATTCCCTCTGTCCCTCCCTTCTTTCCTTCCTTGTCTATCTTCATTCCTTTATTCTTTATTTCCTCCCTTCATCCTTCCCTCCATTTCTTCCTATCTTCCTTCTTCTTTCTTTTTGATCTTCCTACTCTTCCTTCTTACCTTTTCTCTCTTCACTTTTTTCTTCCCTTTCCCCTATTTTCTTCTTTTATCTCCTCCCTGTTCTTTCTCTCCTTTTTCTTTTCCTCTTGCCTTTTCTTTATTTCCTTCATTTCCCCTTTCCCTTCCTCCTCTTTTCTCTTTCTCTCTCTTCTTTTTTTCTTGCTCTCTTCCTTTCCCTCCTCTCATTCTTTTTTCCTTCTACTTTCTCCCTTCCCTTCCTACCTCTGTCATCCTTTGTCTTAGTTAACTCTGTGTCCTCTCTGTCTCTCTCTATCTCTTTCTCACTATCTCTCTCATGTAGAAGGGAGACAGACTGTCATTGTTCTTCCCTCATACTCCCCCCTTTTTCCCACTCTGTCTGGCTTTCTCTATTTGACAGGCAGCAATGACAGTCTGCTGCTCTTCAGGGATCATTATTGTGATCGATGGGGCCCCTGTGACATGGGCCAGAGCAGCAGCTGCCTGACTTGCCTGGCCAAGCTGTTTCCCTAGCCAAGGCCTGTCTCTTCAAGAAAGACCAAGACCCTGTGGGGTTCAGGGATTCAGAAGACAAAGTTGGCCTGCCCACTTCCCCGGAGCCCAAAAAGAACTCACAGCCTCCAACCTCTTGGTTCCATATTCTATAGCCAGGGCATCAGTATGTAAAAGGTAAAGACTTATAAGCTCCAAACCAAAAGGCTCATTCTAGGAAGTAAGCCTTAACTATTCTCTTATCCAACCACTTCCATCTTTAGGGAAGGAGATTGAGACACAGAGACAGCAAGGAAGCGGACTTGCTCCAAGGAGATACATATATAGAATGCTTTGTATACTTTACAGAGTGATAGACATACAGTGGTTGTTGGTTTGTGTTGACTTGCTCCAAAACAAAAGCAAAACAAACAAGGTGAACTTAGAATGCAGGTCTCCATAGATTCTGAGTGCAGAGCTCTTTCCAGTCTAACGCATGTCCTCTTCATGTTGGAATCTGAGCTAAATGGGACATTTCTGAAGGAGCCAATCATCAGTTTCCAATGCTTTACCTCGGAAATGCAAATGACAAGTCAAATTTCATTCTCACTGTCCCTTCTAGGAGCTGCAGATGAAAGAAAGCAAAGGAATGGCATAGAGCCAATGGTGACATATACTCTGGGCCCCCAGAAAGATGGGGCAGAGTCTGGAAATCATCAAAAACTTTTGAGATTGCTGAAACCTCCGGCTAGAAGTACATCATGATTCCACATGATCAAAGTTCTGGTGCCTCTTTGGTCTGGACTCACCAGGTCCCGGTATAAGGGTCAGAAGGCTCTCTCTCACTCTTAGCTGCCATTAGGGAGTGGCAAAACATACCAACAAAAAAATCAAAGTATGACCATTAAAATCCAAAGTGAAAGTGCTATTAGCCATTACAAACCAAATCCAGCATGCTCAGGCTGTGTACGCATGACTGCTCAAGTTTTCTCATTTTACCCATAGGATTGTAGCCAGGGTTCATGGCACTCCTTGAAGAGTAAATCAGAAGAGGTGAAATTTCTAGGAGGCCAGTTAGTGAAAAGGAGTATGAGTTGGAGTGGTGGGCTTGTTGAATTGACATTATGTCCAAAATTTAAACAGGGTCATCATTTATACTTTTCTAGGCATCTTTCTCTCTGTGTGTGTTAGGAAGAGGCTGCCAACCCAAGACCAGTTAATGTTTCAAGAATCCAACAAGTATTCATTGAGAGCCTATCATGTGCAGAACACTTTTATAGACACTAGAGATTCAAAGACAAGAAAGAAGCACAGTCTGCCCCCAGCGAGCTCACATTCTCCTGGGGATGTATGGGGAAGCAATTTCTATATAGAAATAAGATAATTTCCTTTGACTTAATCATTGGATCAATTTTTTTTTTCTCAAGCAGTTAAATATGAATTTTTTTAATAGTATTGCCCAACACCTCAGCAAAGCAGCCTGATTACATCAGGGAAGATGTCTTGGCTAGAAGCCACCCCTAAGATCCTGAAGAGAGCAATATGTCGTCTAGAGATGTGTGTGAGGGAAACATTTTTCTTTCTAGCCTTTCCTCCCTAAATTTCTATGGCAGAGAAGCCAGTAGGAAAAGATGCCCCATTCAAGACCCAGAATAATCTTCCCTCTCACGAGCCCAAATTTATTGGCTGAAAAGAAAAGACATTTTCTTTTGTAGTTCCCATTTCTATCCCCTGACTGGCACCCTAATCTGTAGCCAATGCTGCCTTTGGCAATCTTGGCTAGTCAAGCTATTCCAGATGAGCTATCTTGTCTCCAACTCTGACATTTTAAGGCTCTGACTCTACCTAAGATCACAAGCTTTCTTTTTCTTACTAGTAACAGTTACCCAGAATGAACTTCTCTCTAGACCTTTCTTCTTGTGGAAACAGCCGCTCAAGTGAACAGATTGTTCCCTCCTAGCAGGACATGACCTGGGCTTGAATTCTGGCTTAGCCACTTTCAGCTGTTTGACCTGATTAGTTACCTAACCTTTCTTGGACATGAGTGTCTTCATCTGCAAAATGAAGGGGTTGTAGAAATATCATCTTCTACTGTAGTGCTCATGGTCAGGATTTACAAAAAGATCACCCCAGTGAATTCCAAAAGGGGACTGGCCTTGTAATTAACACAAATTGCACTCAAATATTGTCTCACGTACTTACTAATTATATGACACTGAAGAGATAACATAAGCACACTGTGCCTCAGTTTCCCCATCTGTAAAATGAAAGGGTTGGACACAATGGTCCTTCAGGTTTCCTCTTTGCTTTAAATTTGTGATCCCATCATTTCAGCTTATATGCCAAGACCAGTTGCAATGAATGAAGAGACAGAGAAATTCTATTAAGAATTCAATAAAACTACACATTAAATCAACACATACTTAGATACTCTCATGGTTAGAGTGAAGTATAGATGGAAGACAGCCTGTGGTCTCCACTGATATCCTTGTGATCTCAAGAGAAAGCAAGAAAAGCTTCCAGAATATTTGAGGAGCCCCTTGTTCTATGCTTCTGGATGAACATGAAGGATAGTGGCATAGACAGGAATGACTTGGTTCTTGTCCACCTCACTGGGTAGAGAAAGCATCCTTATTCACAAAACCAGATGCTTAAATATTCATTTATTATCCAATAAAGTTTTATGATCACAACAATAAAATACCATCATCTTAGATGACCCAAAATTGGAGTCACCTCTAGGAAATGGAGCAATGTTCAGTGGATATGAAAAACTGTAGCATATTAATAGTAAGGCTGTGTGTATATCCACCTGCGTGTGTACATATGTGAAAAAGCAATACCATCAAGGACACAGATTAGTTTAAGTATTGATGAGCTACTAAGAAGAAGTCACTAGAATGCTAGAAGGCCACATACGAGGAGAGTTGGCTCACATGGGCTATCTATTGAAGACTGACAGAAAAACTTGGTAAGAAATATTGCTGGATGGGTTCTCTACCAATGGAAGGTCAATTCATGCCAAAGAAATCATGGATCCAGTGGAATACTTCAAGAAGAGTCTACTTAGAGTGGAGGTTCCAAATGATAAATTGACCAAGAGTCTAAATGTTGTAGCACAAAGAGGACTCAGAGTCAGCAAGATTGAGTTCAAATCCTTCTCCTGACACTTGCTCCCTCTGTGGTCATATACAAGCCATGTCACTCCTCTGGCCCAAATTTTCCTTATCTATGAAGCGAGGGTATTGACATAGTCAACATCATATATAGATCTATGCTCCTTTGAAACAATAATAAACCCTCCCTTTCCTAAGTCCTCACATATGCAGTATCTTAGACTTTTCAATGTGCTTTAGTCTCGTTGAGAAGTGAAATAGGTAAATGAAACATATATTCCTATTGTACAGATAAGGAAACTGAGGAACTAAAAAGTTAAGTAGGCTATCCAGAGAAGTAGAAAATAAATCACTTGACTCTCAGGACATTTCTGTTTCTAGAAATCCATTTTGCCTCCCTACCTCCAAAAGGTGACTGACTCTTGTCTTCACTCTTAACTAAATATTTCAAGCAAAAAAGAAAAATAAGGCAATGAGGATTTTACAGTTAACCATATGCATATATTCAGTCCCTATATAATACGACAAACTTATTTTAGCTATGCAAATCAGCATGGGTCCATGAGTGCAAAGTCTGAAGAAATGACACCAGACTTGCAGCAATTAAGCTTTATGCAAGTCATGATTTAGTAAGCACTGAAACTCCCCTCCTCAGAGATGAGAATTCTAGTCATTGCTTTCTTGAATCTTTTAAAGGTTTTAGAGAAATCAGAAGGTCATTCCAAAGTAGGAGTCACTGTCATTGCTTTTCATGCTTCTCTGATTATGGGGTTGACTTTCAGAAATGGCACAAGCCAATATTTAGTTCATATGACTGGGAAAAAAAAGGAATAAAACCAGTAATCCTACCTAAATCAATGTACAAATTTAACACTGTAACAAACATGCTTCTAAAGGATTGCTTTCTTTTTTAAATTTAATTCATTTGCTTTCAATTTTCAAATGAATGAGAGAAAACAAACCAGAACAAAACATAACACAATAGAAAATAGTCTGCTGGGTGTGGATGATATTTTCCCTCAAGAGTCTTTTGGGAATATTTTAGGTCCTTGCATTGCTTGAAGGGTTAAGTCTATCAGACACAGTTGTCACACACTGTGGCTGTTACTGTGTATAATGTGGCTCTGCTCATTTCACTCAGCATCAGTTCATATAAGTCTTTCCAAGTTTTTCTAAAGTTCAACTGCTTGTCATTCCTTTTATCTAAGCAATTGTTTTCTAGCACTTAACAAAATTTCAAAAATTTAGAACAACAAAAAAAATAGGATTTTAAGAGAAATGAAAAAAGAAGGAAAGAAGGGATGTAGCACATGAGAAACAAAATATATTGGAAAGTAAAAGTTATCAAAGATGTTTGGTAACAATTAAAGAAATAGAAAACTAGATCAATGGAAGGGATTAGACAAGGAAGATTCAAAAGTAATTGAAGCAAATAAACCAATGTACAATAAACCTACAATCAAAACTCATAGGAAAGAATTCTTCATTTGGCAAAAATTAATGGAAAAAATTGGGAAACAGCATGACAGAAAATACTTTTAGAACAACATCTTATACTACTTATCATGATGAACTCAAAATGGATACATTATCTGTATGGTAAGGAACATTTATATCATAAAAAATTAGAGAGGCAGCCAGGTGGTGCAGTGAATAGAGCACTGGCCCTGGAGTCAGGAGGGCCTGAATGAATATTTGATCTTAGACATTTGAAACTTACTGTGTGACTCTAGGCAAGTCATTTAACTCCAATTACCTCATGCACTTCGCAAAAAAATTAAAACCAAATCTACCTTTTACAGCTGTATGTAGGGAAGGAAGACTTAATCAAGTACAGTTATTTACATTTTGTCTTTTCCTTGAGAGGACGAGCCAGGTTTTTTTTGGTTTGTTTTACTTTTCCTTGTATCGCCAGTGTTTAGCATATAGTAAACACTTAATAAATGCTTGTCAACTCCTTAACAAACTTGGAATAAAATCAGTTTTAGAAAATAACATACAGCATTCTAATTACATGATAAGGTATACTTTTACCCAAACAAAATTAATGTAACTACAATGAAGGGAAGCAGTGAAATGGGAAAAAAATCTTTGCACCAAATATCGCAGTTAAGAGTGGAATGTAGGATAAGTACTAAAAATAAAATAAATGCCCACCAATTGAGAATCACTAAAAAGTTGTGGTACACAAATCAATTGGATTATTTCTGTACTGTAAGATGATGAACATGATGAACACAGAGAAGTAGGAAAAGATTTATATGAACTAATGTAAAGTAAACATGCACGGGAAAATAATAGACACAGTGTCTCTAAAAATATGAGTAGGAAGAACAAGAACCACAAAAACAATCAGAACTTAATACTGCAAAAATAGATAGCTCAAGCTTAGCTCCAAGTCATGTGAGACTTTTCATGGGGGGCTCATGAGCGTCAGAAAGCACACAGAGTATTCATTTTTTTCAGTATATTGAAGGGTTTGTTGATGTTTTTTTCTCTACTTCTATCAGAAAATACATTTATTTGTTTTAAGTGATGGCTCTTTGAAAGGGAGTGCAGAAACAGATACAGAGTAAGATGTGGATGAAATAAAAGCAAAAGATATCCATAAAATCTCTTTTTAAATGAATAGTACTGCACTGTAAGTAGCAGTGAAAATGACTACAGAGGATCTTGAGAAGACCCATATGAAATGAGACAAAGGGAAGTCAACAGAACCAAGGAAACAATATACATAATGAAAAGTGTAAATGGAAAAAAAGAATCATAAAAGAATTAGAATGATGTGAAAGTATGATGAACAAGTTTGGCCTCAAAGAAGAAGTAATGTGAATTAAGCCCTCTGAAAACCTTGAAGGGCTGCATGGGAGTCCATGGTAGTGGTGATGAGATAATGGTGGTGATGGCGATGACATTCACAAAAGTTGTTCAGTGACAATGTCAGGATCTAAACCCAGGTTTACACCTGACTCCAGGGCTAGTATTCCTTTCATAGTACTGGTTTACCTCCTCAGACTTGGATTTGAGTCCTGGTTCTGGCACTTAACTATCTATATGAGATGGAGGGATCTCTCTTTGCCATCTGATCTATAGTTTCCTCATCTTTAGAATGGGAATGATAAGTCTGACATTGTGTCTCTCCCACAGTTGCTGTGAAGAAACCCATGCATAAACCTAACATATGTAGACAATTTATGAACAAACATTTATTATGCACCCATTGTGTGTCAATAATCATAGGACACTTGGGGATTCAAAGATGAAACATGAAGCATCCCCTGCTATTGGAGAACATAGAGTCCTGGGCTGGGCAGGGAGGAGAAATAAAACTTAATCAGAGAAATAAATCAGAGGTATAAACATGATAACACACAGGAGTTTCAAGACAGTGAACACTCTGAGTAAAGGCATCAGAAAAGATCTTGTCTAGGAAGGAACATGGGTGCTGGGCTAGAAAGAAATTTTTGCTTTTGAGGAGAGGGGCATGATGAAGGCAAGAGTTCATGATACCCGGCACTGCCTAGGCAAAGATACGAGGGCTAGAGATGGAACATCATTTCTTGGGAACAGGTTTCAGAGCAATGTGACTGCAGTGAGGAATGTGTGAGGAAAGGGGATACAAAATAATTGTGGAAAGGAAAGCCAACACTGGATCAGGGCATGGTGGCCTTGTTTGCAATAGCAGTCTATGAAACCTGAGGACCTTTTCTCAGAAACTTGCTTGTCAATGCATAAAAGAAAATGCAGCATTATAAGGAAATCAATTCTATGAGAATGCATATTGCACATATATAAACATATATACATGTGCATATGCACTCTATATCTGTCGATGTCTATGTGTGTGCTTATGTGTACACAAACACATACATACAGGAAGCCCCAGCTAATAAACCCTGAGCAAGACAATGAAGGCTTTGATACCAGTTAGGAACTAATTCTCAAATCTAATCTACACTCATTTGGGAAAGATGGGATTGAAATCATGAGGGGTGTGGTGTGAATAGAATAATAGTCTTGGATTAATCAAATCCTGGGTTCCAATTCTGCCACTACCATTTACTGACTGAGTCTTCATGGGTAAGGCCTCTAATCTGTCAGAGCTTCACATCAATTTCTTCCTGCCTTGAAATATGAGGATAAAAATTCTTCTAGTCTCTTCTAGCCAATAGTACTATTGTGAAGTTCCAATGTATATGGTGACAAGCTAGATGGACGGAGTTTATATGTGTATATGCATAGAGGTAAATCTAGTAGGTTAAGCATGCATATATAATATGCTATAATTATATCATCTAATTATATTACAATATTGACATACCTCATTCTATATTGTTATACTATATTACACATTTTGCAAACTTTCAAGTGCTATATTAATATTAGAAGTTTTTTAGTTAATTAAATTCAAAACATTTTTGCAAAGCACCTACTGTGTGTAAGTTTCTTCAGGTATGCCCAGTCATATACACACCTGCTTAGTGGGGTACTAATGGTGAAAAAAGTTTTTCCTGGAGTGTCTCTTGGCTCCTCAATATAACTCTCCCTCAGTTTTTCCATGCAATTTGCTCAGAACCACCTAGTTTATCCTATTTTTCCCCATATACATGTCAGCATGTCACCTTAATTTCCCCTCGCCCTTTATTTGTGCTTGTGACATTGTAAGGATTCCCATGTATGAAAATGCCCCCCACCCATTAATACAGATCTACATTTGTTCTTCAGTTTATTGCTTAGGGAGTTATGTGGGGCAGAGTGGAGGTTAATGGACTTGATATGAGGAAGGAATGGAATTTGAACCCACATCCTTCTAGCTCACTCTTCATTACGTCATGCTTTCCCCATTCCTCTATGTGTGAATCAATAAAGAATGGACCAGTGAGGAGCATCGATTCTGGGTTTGATTCCATTTGTTAGTGTCAAGTAGAAGAGGTTCCCAGCACACCCCGTACAGCCATCTGCCATCTTCCCAATGGACTTTCATCTTGGTGCTTGTCTGAGTCCCTCACTAACTGTTGTAGCTTCTTACCAAGGGCATAGATGGGTGGCCAGGAGTACTCACTCTGCCCCTGCCCATGCCCAACACAGACTCTGGTATGTTGTGATGCCCTTGGGGACTGAGATCATCATTAAGCACCATATTTAGAAAAAGCAAGAATAAAGGCCAAACCCAGAGAGTCCTGCTTAATTCTCTGGGCAGGGTGTATTCAGGGTCCCACCTCTTACCGGGCTTTGAGAACTGCTTGTGATACTGTCGAATAATGGAAATGAAATCCATGCCGACAATGATTAGCATCTGAGCAAATTTCCTCCTGCCCTGAGAGGAGGGAAGAACACAGACCATGCTCTCCAATTACCTCTGTTCAGGACTATTTGCTGAACACGGAGGCAGAAAATATGCTGCTCAGACACATCCAAAAAGTCGACTCCACCAAATAGATCAGAAGGTTTTTTTCCCCCATGAATAAAAGATATTTGGAGGAGGAAAGGCAGAATAAATACTTTTGTTAAAACTTAAAAAGAAATGCATACCTTTAATTCACTGAGGTCAAAGGAAGTGTGATGAGCCTTACCCCACAGGGAAGAATTTTAAAACAATGAAAAAAGCCCAGTGTTCACAGGCATTTAGGGAGTAGGAGGCACCTGAGAGCCCTGGCAGAAACTGAGCACCAGAGAGTCAGTATTGCCACTTGAGTGCCAAGGTCCCTCTGCATCTTAATGATCTTTTCCATTGAACAGAGATATCTTAGCCCCCAGAGTAGGATACCACAGAGCAAGACTCCAGGACACCCAGCTATGCAGAGGGATATGGAAAATCACTTATGGAAAGTTGAAAGACACTGAGACAGAACCATTAAATGACTTGCAGAGTGAGTTTGCAGAGGTACCTACTGTGGTAAGTAGCAAATTTGAACCCAGAGCCTCTGATTTCAAGATCATGGTAGTTCCCGCCGGGTCTTGTTGCCTCTAGCCTGGGACTAAGCTGTCTTTTGGATCCAGAGTGGTTTACAGTACCCAGAATACACCTTGTTGACTTCAAAGGGGCCCCCATGCTTTTAGGAGTGATGGGTTAATGGAATAGAACTCATTAAGAGTCAGCCTTTTCAAATGGAAATTGTCTGACTTTTATGTAGGGACTAGAAAGGCCTTCATGCAATTAACTCTTGTCTCTCTCTGGGGCTCATTTGGGGCACTGCCCTCCTTAAATCAGGAGATAACAGGAAGCGGAAATGATCTGCCTTTCTCATCCCTCAGGGTCAGCATGAAGTGGGCATCGACGCAGCCTTGGGAGTACCTGGATTCAGTCTTAGTTTCCACTTATGCCCTATGACATCTCCAGAGACGATGACAAAAGAGATGAGAAAAATGATGAACATAATGAGCTACATACAGCTTCTCTGTCTGTCTCCTTCCCTGTCTCTCTTTTTCTCTTTCTTTCTCTGTCTGTCTCTCTTCCTCTCTGTGTCTGTCTCTGTCTTTGTCTGTCTGTCTCTCACTCTCATGCACACACACACACACACACACACACACCACACTCACACACACATACATTCTTCCTGTTCTAAATAAAGCATGGGAGCTAAGAAAAGCATCTCCAGACACCTTTATGTGACCTCCACTGTGGTGTGAGTGCCACCTGGCACTGGAGCAGATAGGACTCTTCAACCTGGTCCATGCCTGCAGGGCCCAACATGGCTAAGGCAATCGTGGTGACTAGAAACAATGAGTGAGACACTGAGGACCTCTCTCTCCAAAAGGGAGCCTATGTGTGAGAGCCAGCCCAGGCCTGATCAATATCTCCCCAAGGATCAAGACACCTAGAGAAAAATTCAGCGGCCATGGCATGTACCCAGAACTCATAAGGAAGAAAGGACTACAGACGCTATCACCAGAACAAGCAGCAAGAGAATGATGGACTAGCCAGAGAAGCACAATGGGGGCTGCATCGCAGAGGATTTCAGGGACAGAGAAACAACATTTGATGCCTGAAGGGAAAAAACCTGTAGCAACTATAAGATGCATTGGCCCAGCAAAGGAACTTGCAGCGTCCTGGCCTCTTTCAATAGGGGATATGTGTTAATGGAGCCAAAATATTGAAAGCAAATATTGACTCCAGCTCCTCAAAATGCGTTTAATTATTTATTTTGAATAATTTGATACTCGAGTAAATTAATGCTAAAGCATTTCTCTGTTTGTGCCAAATCAGTGCCTCCCAGTAGGAAGTCAGTCCATCTTTGCAAGCAGGCTTCCATTCTCAGTAGGCAGTCCATTTCTGCAGAGTGCCATTAAGTTTATTTCAAAACGAACCAGTAAAGGTATATGGAGCAGGCAGTAATAGCATGGAAAATATCCAAAATTACTAGACCCAGCAACAGAACTTGGATGCCGTTTTCATGCACTAATAATTTGTAGTCTACATATTGAAGGTAACTATAAACTGACTACTTTCCGTGTTAAAGCATTCAGGTAATTAAAATACGCTGGTAGTTGTCTACCTTTCAACATTTGGAAATAAGAAACTACTCTCTTTCTTTTCCTTTTTTTCCCCTCTTCTTTCTTCTTCCTTCTTTCTCTTCTTCCTTTTGTTTTTCTTTCATTCTTTTCTTTTTCCTTTCTGTATCTCTCCCTTATTTCTTTCTTTTTCCTTCCTTCCTCTCTCTTCTTTCTTTCTTTTAGTTTTTACATGAGGTTGTTGAAAACAATCCCGATCCCCAAGATTCTCTGTTCCCAGCAGTCCCCTGATCTCCTGGTTGTTGTTCCTTAGGTAAAGGGATGCTCCTCGTGGTTATTTCCTGCCAGTTTATAAAGGTCACCTGAAATCACAGAAGCAGAGAATCAGAGACACCTTTCTTGAAATAGTTCATTTAGAACTTAAAGGGCTGTGCACATTTTCTAGGTCAAGCTCCTCAGTTTACAGAAGAAAAAGTTAATCCCAGAGGCAAGAAATGACTTGCTAAGGATAACACATCCCTTAAGAGTTTTGATTTCTATACATTGAATTATGGGCTTCTATCTACAAGACACATCTGAAACCATCTAGCCCCACCCCTTCCTTTTACAAATGAGGAAACTGAGGCCCAGAGAGGGAGAATGCCTTACCAAGGGTAACAGAGGTAATAAAGATTGGAACCAAGGTCCCCTAACTGCACATCCAGGCCTCTTCTCCCTCAAGGAACCTCCCTCAGAGGCAGAAAGAGCCCTGGAGATGCTCAGATCCTATCCCCTACTTTTAGAGACAAAAAGGGGAAAGGCCTTGAAAGGCTAAGTGACTTTGCCAAAATCATTAATGCTGAAATGTTGTTTCAGTGAAACCAGTCACACTGTGGGCACATGACTGAGGCAGAAAGTGGGGGCCAGGGAGTATTTGACTGAAACTGCAGAACAAATGAAACATGACGAAATGAGGACATTGGACCAGAATCTATCAGTCCCTTTGTTTGGGGGAGGGCCAAGAGATAAGCAGGGGAGACAGCTGCCTGACAGCAGCCCACACTTGGAAGACAAGGCAAAAAGGAATCGAGAGTGTTTGAAGTCTCCGGGAGCCAGGTGTGTCACCCACAAATCACCTGAAAGAGAGCTGGCTTTTCTTATCCACTTTCATTGTAAAAACACAATGATTAGGCTACTTTTCTGAACTGTGCATGACTGCAAATCCCTAGAGGCAAGAGTCCAATGTGATCAGAGAAGGGAAGGGAGGGAGGGAGGGAGGGAGGGAGGGAGGAAGGAAGGAAGGAAGGAAGGAAGGAAGGAAGGAAGGAAGGAAGGAAGGAAGGAAAAGAAAGGATGGAAGGAAGGAAGGAAAAGAAAGGATGGAAGGAAGGAAGGAAGGAAGGAAGGAAGGAAGGAAGGAAGGAAGGAAGGAAGGAAGGAAGGAAGGAAAAGGAAGGAAGGAAGGAAGGAAGGAAAAGAAGAAGGAAAGAAAAAGGGAGAGAGGAATGGAGAGAGGGAGGGAGGAAGGAAGAGAGCAAAGCTCCTCTTTCTATAATCATGACTGAAGGCTCTCAACATTCCAACCATGAGGCCTAAGATAGTTGCTGTCTCCTGGAGAAGCATCCTCACCCCAGGACAAGATTGCTGATAAAGTAGTAAAAGAGTGGATGAACCAACAAAAGGAAAGAAACTTAAACGCATGAATAAAAGAGCCAACAAGAGTAGAGGAGCACTCAGGGCACTGGGGCTTCCACACTCCAGAAGGGGAACTGACTTCCCTCATCCACGGAGGGTCAGGTGCACATCTGGGACAGCAGCTTCCCTGTGGCTCCCCCAATTCTTCTGGTTAAGAGTCAGAAGCATTGGCAGATTCTTTCATTATTTTTAAGGCTGTGTTTAAAATTATCAGATGGGTTTGGCAATTCTATGGATAATTTACCCAGGAGGATTAAGCTGCCTCTAGAGTTTTCAGTAGTCCCTGGAGAAGGCCTATCTAGGAGTTTCAAAGGAATCAGTTGAAAACTATGAAACTAGGGCAAGTGCGGAGGTCAGAGGCAGCTCCAGGCCCTCCCCCTATCTGCTGTAGGTAGTCTGCTTCCCTTTGCAAGTTCATGTGCATGCATGCACACAAACATAGACACACTCACACTCATGTACATATGCCCACGCTCATACATATGTGCACCCACATACAGACATACACACATGCACACGTGCACAGACACCAGCACACATCCATGTACATATCCATATACAAACATGTACGTGCACACACATACATACACACATTCAGACACACATATATGCACACACATACACATAGACACACCCATGTATACAACTCACACACACATGCATGCAACACAGGCATGCATACACATGCCCATACTCACATATGCTCACACATGTGATGCACACATGCAAACACATATATGCACATACATATACATGCAGGCTCAGATACACTCACATACAGGCACACATATATGTGCATACATGCATGCACACATACACAGATACACACTTGTGCACAACTTGCATATAGACACACATGCATGTGCATACATACATGTCCATGCACACAGAGGCTCAGACTCATTCACATACAGACACACATGTACACATACACACACATACTCATATACAGAAACATGCATGCACATATGCATGCACTCACACACATCATTTCTGAACACTAGAAACCTTGTGTGCCTGTGTGATGATCAAACCTATTGACAAAGGACTGAGCCCCATGGACAGAAGCTGCCCAGCTCCATTCCCTCCCCTATCTACCCCATGGGAACCAGCTTTTCTCTTTCCTTTCTCCACAGTCCCCACATCTGAGCCTTTCCTGGTAGGTTCAGGCCAGTGATTCCAAAGCAAACCCTAGCAGGCCAAAGCTATTAGGAATTTCTTTCTGTTTGGGGTCATCTTCTCCCTCAGTAGAGTCTCTCTCCCTGGGCACAGCAACAGTGTTAGTGAAGAGTGTGACTGGGTGCATAGGAGCCATCAACCTCCAGGCTGCTATAATGGATGGATGGAGTCTGGACCACAGAATGTGAGTGCCTCTGAGAGCTTCTCCCCCCAACTCTCTCCTTGCGACCCAACTCAGTTTCAGCATTTAGTGGAATGCTTTTGGGCCAGAGTACTGTCTCAAAAAAGACTCTGTTGAAAAATGTAAATTGTGTTTGAAAGAGGGACAACCCACAGACCTGTTAGATCTCCCCCTCCTGTTTTATTTAGCAGGAAAGAATGTTGAAGAAATGGGTCACTGGGGCTGACAAGTTTCGAACAGTCAGTGATTGTTCCAGGGCCTCAAAAACCGCAAGGGAACTTCTAGCCTTGGTGGTGTCTTTGGTGTCAACAAGCATTTATTAAGCACTTACTGCATCTCCTGGAATCAAGAAGACTAATCTTGAATTCAAATGTGACCTTAGACATTTACTAGCTCTGTGATCTTGGACAAGTCACTTAACCCTGCTTGCCTCAGTCTCCTTCTCTGTAAAAATGAACTGGGGAAGGAAATAGCAAATTATTTCAGTATCTTTGCCAAGAAAACCCCCAATAAGGCTGTGAAGAACACAACTGAAAAAAACGACTGAACAACAGCATAACCAGGCACTTGGGCTACATTGAAAGGCAACATAGAGGCATGGACAATTCAAAAGGAGGCAAATATGGGAGGGCAGGAAGAACACAGACACACTCATCACCCACTGTCCAATCTTTCCTAGGTCGGACCTTGGTCATAGCTTCCAGTCCATTCAACTCCATTTATGGAGGGAAAGTGGTGCTTTGTCCAAGGTCACACAGGCAGTGCTGGACAAACCTAGATTTGGCCCCTGGGTTCCTGCCTCCAAATCTGCTACTCTCCTCCCTCTGCCATGTTGCCAAGGGCACTCCAAGTATGCCAGGCCTGCCCCTCACTCTTCTAGAGGAAGAATTATTTTCTGCTGTTTTGTTTTGCAGAGAAAAAGGCTTGCCTGTCAGAGCACAGTCCAAGGCTTCCTGCAAGACCAAGGCACTGAGGCCTAGAGAGGAAAGACCAGTGGGTCTGGAAGGTTGGACACTTACTGGCAATCTTTACTCTTCTACTTGATAGTGGGGTGACCTTAGTGGAGTTGATCACTTCCACCATGTAGGCATTGGCTTCCTCCCCTGTAAAAGAAAGGGAAAAGAGCAGTTCTTGTGAGTTGGGTGGGGGGGCAGTATTCTTTTGTCTGGTCCTTCTCTCCACCATTCCTCTCACACAGGAGATGCTTAATGCATCCTTGTTGGATCAAATGGAACTACTTCCTATTCCTCCCATTCACTAGCCCATCTCTGCTCCTTTGCACAGGCCATCTCCAATACTAGCAGCATACTCCCTCCTCAGTGCTGCTTCTTGGATTGCCTCAATTTCTCTGAAGCTTGGTTTAAGCACAGCCTTCCAGCTGAGCCTCCCAACTGCTCATGTGACCCACTGAAGCTGCCTTGTATTAGTTGACTTTGTTAATGGTTTTTGTTGACACAGGTTGTTTTCCTTTATGGAAGCTCCTTGAGATTAGAGACTGTTTTACTTGCAAATTTCTGTCACTACACATGGCAAATGGCCTGGCATGTTCATTAGCAAGTCCTCCTATGAAACAGGCATGGTGTTGGATGCTGGATCCAAAGGTAAAACAAAGAGAACTCCTGCTCCCAGAAGATCTCATTTTCCCTTCATATGATAGGTTAGGATTCTGAAATATACCATATTTAATAATGAATAAATGTTGATTGATGGATTCAATTGCGTTAGAAGGAATGCCTCTTTCCAGTTTTTGAACCTGGCATGATACAATTCTGAATCAGAGATAGCAAAAGTCCCTCACCTGAATGGGGACAAAAACTGGAACCTGATCCAAGAACCCATAAACTCATGGAGCACAAGCTAGGTGACATCCAAAATGAGTTCCAGTCAAAATAAGATGGAAGTTGGTTGGGGCCACCAAAGAGCCATCTTCTGTCGAACATGAAATCATGATGTGACCGCAGGAAAACAATGCAGAGAATAGATAGTTTAGAGAAAGCTTCACAATGGAGCAGTTGCTGTCACAGTCAAATCAGTGCAATTTAGCAATGGCTATGCTTTCTAAGCCATGGTCTAGAGATGACTCCAAAAGGTTTGTCCACGCAGCTACCATGGAAGGCAACAGACTTGACCACTAAGTATTCAAGGAGAAAAGGTAGAAAGCAAGCACCCGCTTTCCCAGGAATCTCACTTGAAGTATGTTAGTGTTTTCATCTTCTGGTAGACAATGGGATTCTGTTTTCACCATAGTTGCCTGCATTGTAAATGATCTGTTCCTGTAATTCTCCATCAGCAGGGAGTATTCATGAAAATTTTACCCCAAATCAGAATGTTTGGAATGGACTCAAAAGGGGTCAGGAAATTGGTCCTCTGATCATTTGCAAATAAAATGTGTTTCAGAAGCATGTTGTGGCCTCTAAAACCATGACCCCTGAGTGGGGAAAGCAAGCAGTCCTATGAAGGCTTCCCTCCTCTGGAACTCAAAGGGAGGGTCTGCCAGGGCTTATGACAGGTAAGAGGCTCTAACTTCATTTTCTTCAATATGTTTCATACATCCTGCACCCCAATTTGCTGCTCAAAAATGAAATAATGCAGTTACATGCCCTATGAGAATTCACTCATGGACTTAACATGGGCTAATATGCTGGTCTCACAATGTAGGAAGTCCCTTCCCAATACTTGGCATGTTTCAGAGAAAAAAAAAGAAGAGAAACAAAAGGCCAGTTGTGAGGGTGGCTTTTATTTTATTCTGTGATTTCCCTGCCTAAAGAGAGATCTCAGGCTATATTTTATTCACTAAAACATTTTCAAGGTTTCCACATGCCCTCCCCTCCCCTCCACTACTCTATGCCACACAGGGGTCTGTAATGAGGAAATGCAGCCAGTGTAAACAGAGGCAGGGTACATCCTGCCGAAAATAAACCAAATGGATTGGGGGGGGGGAAGGCTCAGAGCTGAAAGAGAGAAGCTATAACTCATATCCCTCCCATTGGGATGCCCTGTAGGCAGCAGAGGCAGCGTGGTAAGTACAACGAAAATTGGATTTAATAATTGCCACTAATAAAGGGGTAAGGCTGTACAGCAATTTACCGTGCTGTCGGCAAAATGAATTGCTGAAGGCACATTAGCCGCGTGTTAGATAACACACACATACACACACACACACACACACACACACACACGTGCACACACACACACACACACACACACACACACAAAGTAAGTAAATTAGGATGAAAATAAGTGGAGAGTAAATACTCCATATATGGTCCCACCATAATTCCTTTTAAAAGTCTTTTAAAGATACATCCCCCAGTGATTCCCTTTCTAGTATTCATGTTTCATCCAATTCAATAAACATATTTCTCACTTTTAAAAATGGTCATGATTGGCCTTTTGATTTTTCCAATTGGTAAGTGAAGGAATGATGTCACCCAGTCACATTAAATACGATTAACCAGACCATAACGAACCTCCACAGCATCCATTCGACATGAGCTGACACTTTTATGCCTGTGGTGATAAACGGCTGCTTGGGTTAGGCAAGTTTTTTTTCCAAAGCAAGCCCCAAAGAATACCAGTGTTGCTCATGCCACCGAGCAACAAACAGGGACCAGGATTAACGGGTCTTTATGAACTTTTCCAAGAGAACTCTTCTCCTTCAAATACTTGGAGAGTCTCATTTATTTTTATCTGAGGCATCATTTTTCATGGAGTGCTGGTGCCAAAGTCAACAGACCTGGAGCCAAGCTCTGTTCCCTTTCCCCATTCGGATCCTCCTCTTCTTGGCTGCTCCCCATACTGTGTCTCTTCGAGCTGGGAAGGTAAATAAATGAGGCAGCCTCATCAGAGACAGTTCAGCCAAAATGCCAAGTAACACATGATGGTTCACCAGCTTATTCCAGGGTCCACAGTGTGCTTTTCACCCACATTCTCTTTTTCTCCTCCTTCCCTTCCTCCTTGAGTTATTTGATTTCATTTTAAGAAAAGAGTCCTTTCACTCTCTAGAGACAAGGTTGGAACTTCAGAATAGAACAAGGAACCTGGACATTTCACTACTTATTCACAATGAGCAGTCCTCCAGGAAGGGATGGATGGGAAAAGTCTCAGGATTCTAAGCAGCTCAAATGGACGTGGAATCAACCTATCAATCAGCAAGCATAAAATAATTGGAATAGGAGGTAGGACCCAGGTGTGAAGGGTTTTAATTTTTAAAAAATCAAATCTGAAAGCCAAATAAATAATCTCCAGATGCTAAAGAAGTGCAAGAGTTTAATGAATGGAGGGGTGACCATCAACCTTGCTTTAGGAAAGCCACTGGAGGAATTTGTGGAGGATGGGCTGCAGTGGGGAAGGCCCACAGAGCCTGGACACACCCCTCCATCAACCCCTTCAATCTTATGGGGGAATAGAAGTGAGACCACTTGCACTGGCTTCCTAAATGTAGCCCTCCACAGTACTCCCTTAGATTCATGGGCAGTGCTCAAAGGGAGCATACTCCAGGTGGGCAAAGCATCTACATTAAGGCAGGAAGGAAGACCATTGGGCCAGGAATGTTCAGCTACATCCCTTTAGCACATAATCCCAAAAAATGAGTACATTGACAAAACACACTGGCTTGGACTCCATTAAAAATTTCTTGGTCTTTTGCTACTTCCAAAGCACTGCCAATATTCTCATTAATGCTGTCATGATTCCCTCCTAAAATCTGGCAGAAGTTATATCATGCAGAAATGCAGGTGTTGTTTAAAGAAGCAAGGATCCCTTTCCCTTTTATGTGGTTATTTTCTGCTATTTGTAATATGTCATACACAGTCACATGATCCTGGGGTCGCAGAGTTAGGGCTGGAAATGAAACTCAGAGGCTACCTTGCTGAACCTTCTCATTCTCCAGAGGAGAAAACTGAGTCCCAGAGAAGTGACTTGGCAAATGTTACCCAAGGAATACATAACAAATCCAGGATTCAAATTTGGGTCCTCTGATCATTCACTCATTAATTTTTTTTTCAAGCTAAGGCATTTTTATTTCATCCATGAGGGAAGAAGGATTCCCTGAAGACTTTTTTTTAAAAAAATATATAAATTTATTTACTTAACTTTTTACATTCATTTTCACAAAATTTTGGGTTCCAAATTTTCTCCCCATTTTCCGCTCCCCCCACTCCAATACACCGAGCATTCTAATTTTCCCTATCAACAATCCGCCCTCTCTTCTATCACCCCTCCCTTCTCTTGTCCCTATCTTCTCTTTTGTCCTGTAGGGCAAGATGACTTTCTATTACCCATTAACTGTATTTCTTATTTCCTAGTAGCAAGAACAATACTAAACAGTTGTTCCTAAAACTTTGAGTTCCAAATTCTCCCCATCCCTCCCTCCCCATCCATTCCCTTTGGGAAGGCAGGCAATTCCACATAGGCCATATCTGTGTAGTTTTGCAAATGACTTCCATAATAGTCGTGTTGTATAAGACTAACTGTATTTCCCTCAATCCTATCCTGCCCCCCCATTTTTTCTATACTGTCTTTTGATCCTGTCCCTCCCTGAGTGTTGACCTCAAATTGCTCCCTCCTCCCATTGCCCTCCCTACCATCACCCCCCTTGCTTATCTCCTTCTCCCCCACTTTCCTGTATTGTAACATAGGTTTTCATACAAAAACGAGTGTGTATTTTATTCATTCCTTTAGTCGAATGTGATGAAGGTAAACTTCATGTTCTTCTCTCAGCTCTCCTCTTTTTCCCTCCACTAAAAAGTCTCCTGCTTGCCTCTTGAATGAGAGATAATTTACCCCATTCCATTTCACCCTCTCATCTCCCACTACATTTCTCTCTCACCGTTTACCTTAATTTCTTTTAAAATATGGTCCCATCCTATTCAATTCACTCTGTGATCTCTGTCTCTGTATGTGTGTGCATGCATGTACATGTGTGTGCATGTGTGTGTGTGCGTGGTCCTACCAACTACCCAGAAACTGAAAAGTTTTAAGAGTTACAAATATTGTCTTTCCATGTAGGAATGTAAACAGTTCACTTCTGGTAAGTCCCTTAAGACTTCTCTTTGCTGTTTACCTTTTCATGCTTCTTCTCATTCTTGTGTTTGGAAGTCAAATTTTCTTTTCAGCTCTGGTCTTTTCAGCAAGAATGCTTGAAAGTCCTCTGTTTCATTGAAAGACCATATTTTCCCCTGAAGTATTATACTCAATTTTGCTGGGTAGGTGATTCTTGGTTTGAGTCCTAGTTCCTTTGACTTCTGGACTATCCTATTCCATGCCCTTCAATCCCTTAATGTAGAAGCTGCTAGATCTTGTGTTATCCTGATTGTATTTCCACAATACTGGAATTGTTTCTTTCTAGCTACTTGCAAGATTTTCTCCTTGACCTGGGCATTCTGGAATTTGGCCACAATGTTCCTAGGAGTTTCTCTTTTTGGATCTCTTTCAGGCGGTGATCGATGGATTCCTTCAACACTTATTTTGTCCTCTGGTTGTAGAATATCAGGGCAGTTTTCTTTGATAATTTCATGAAAGATGATGTCTAGGCTCTTCTTTTGACCATGGCTTTCAGGTAGTCCCATAATTTTTAAATTTTCTCTCCTGGATCAATTTTCCCGGTCAGTTGTTTTTCCAATGAGATATTTCACATTCTCTTCCATTTTTTCATTCTTTTGGTTTTGTTTGGTGATTTCTTGATTTCTCAGAAAGTCATTAGCCTCCATCTGTTCCATTCTAATTTTGAGAGAATTATTTTCTTCAGTGAGCTTTTGAACCTCTTTTTCCATTTGGCTAATTCTGCTTTTGAAAGTATTCTTCTCCTCATTGGCTTTTTGAACCTCTTTTGCCAATTGAGTTAGCCTATTTTTCAAGGTGTTATTTTCTTCAGCATTTTTTTGGGTCTCCTTTACCAAGGTGTTGACCTGATTTTCATGCTTATCTTGCATCTCTCTCATTTCTCTTCCCAGTTTTTCCTCCACCTGCCTAACTTGATTTTCAAAATCCTTTTTGAGCTCTTCCATGGCCTCAGCCCACCGGACATCCCCATGGGATGTCTGGGATACAGAGGCCGCGACCTCCATACCTTTCCCTGATGGCAACCATCGTTCCTCCCCATTGGAAATGAAAGGAGGAAACATCATCTGTTCCTCAAGAAAGTAGCTTTCTATAGACTTATTTTTCTTCCCTTTTCTGGGCATTTTCCCAGCCAGTTACTTGACTTCTGAGATTCCTCTCCACCCCTGCCTAGATCCACCCAGCTAGTGCTTGGGGTCTGAGATTCAAAAGCTGCTCCGCAGCCTCAGGGCTTTCAGTGGTGGGCACAGCTGCTATTCAATGTGAGCTTAAGTTCTGGTGCTTGGGTGGGGGCAGGGCCACCTCCCAGGCTCAGTTCCCTCAGGGGCTTTATGCAGAGACCTTCAGTAATGGAGCAGAGATCTTCAGTACTGGAGCAGAGCTCCTGCCTGGTCTGGGAGCACCTGGCTGCCACTGCCTCTGCCGCTGCCTCCCAAGGGGGCCTGAGTCACAGAGACACCCTGCTCCCCTCTTGGCCAGCCCAGAAGTCTCTCTCACTGACCTGTAGTGCCTGTGGGTGGAGGGACCTTTGCAGCTGCCAGAGATTCCATCCCTGAAGCCTGCTCGGATCTGCTCCTCTGGGGCCTCACGGCCAGGGCAGCACAGGGGTGGGCTCCACTGTCCAGTGTGTGATGGACCTTGGGGGTCGGTTTTTCAGGGCTCTCTGGAAGGGAAATCTCTTCCACTGTGTTTCTGTGTGCCTTGCAGTGCTCCAGAATTTGTGGGGAGTTCTTTTTACAGAAAATTTATGGGCTGTGGGTTCAGAGCTAGCATATGTGAGTCTTTCTACTCTGCCATCTTGGCTCCTCCCCCCCATTCACTCATTAATTAATGTCACCACAATCTATTGAGTATCTCTTGTGTGTGAAGCTAACCCCATCCCTTTCCTGATTTCACATAATTTCCATGTACCTAGATCTCCACATTTATATATGTACGTTTATATATGTACATTTATATCATGGACTATTTTGTTTCATTTTGGTTTTGCCTTTCTTTGTATCTCCAGGATTAAGCACAATGCCTAACACAGAGTAAGTACTTAGTGAAGGCTTGTTGACTATTCCCTATATGAGTGCTGGGCTTGGTGCTGGGGAGATTAAAAAAAAAAATGTTTACTAGATAATACATGGTTCCTTTCACTGATACTCATGTGGAATGATCTAGGGATGATAGATTTATAGTCCATAGATTTATAATGCATCAGTGATAGATTCAGTGCTGAGAAAGGTCCTTGGAGATTACCTAGTCCAACCCACTCATTCAGAGCTTAAAGGGACCTTAGGGGCTATTTCATCTATGCCCATCCCATTTTACCAATAAGAAAACTGGCCCAGAGAGGTGCATTTACTTGCCCAAAGTCACACTGATTAATAAGTGACTTCAGATTTGAATTTCACTCTTCTGGTTCCCAATAGAGTATCATTTTTCTTAATCTATGCCTGCTCTCTCATCATGGAGTCCACAACTTTTAGCAGAACGCATATAAAGAAGGAGAGAAAAAATGTCCTGGAATGTCCAAATAGTGTCTGCTGTTGGAGTCAGTCAGGGAAGTTTTGTATTAACTGAAATCTACTGATTTCAGTTCATATCAGTCAGCCAAGGAACTGAAGTCAGTTGATTTACAAGCACTAGTAGAGAATGATACATCAGTGGCATGCCATCTAAGCCATATGAATTAGTAAACACTGTGCATTCTTTCCAAAATGGAATACTACCAAAGAGTTCCTAGTTAATGTTGACATCATCCAACAGTAGAAATTTGCAGAAGCACATACAGTTACCTAAGACACATATAGCAATATACATTCAAAGGATGTTGGATTTTCATTAAGTTTAGTTCCTGAGAAAGTGTAAGGAACTTTGCCTCGGTCTGCCTTAATTCATTTCACAAACTTTTAATGAGATTTTACAGTGTATGAAGCTAATCCCATTCCTTTTCAAATTAATATTGTATATCTTGCATGTGCTTAGATTTCTACCTATTTTTCTCTCCATTAAAACGTGCATCTTTAGATCTTTGTGTTTACCATTCGTTTTCTTTGTGTTTACCCTTCTTTGTATCACTAGAACCTAGAATAATTCCTGCTTAATAAAGACTTGTGGATTGTTCCCTTACTGAGAGCTGGGATGGGACCCACATTTATTGGAGATAACCCCCAAAGGGACCAAGAAAATTTCCCAGGTTTCAATCATCTATTCTGTCTACAGTGGAGTCAGCAATATTTACCATTCAAGTGGTTACAGAAGATTCTCCTAACATCTCGAGTCACAGGTTCTTGGAAGCTCCTTTGGACACAAGACCAAAGTGTTAAGAATTCCTGTGAATGTTTCTTTGGATCGTAAGATACAGACCTTGAAACAATCCAACTTCTCATTCTCTAGAGCAGGAAAAAGAAATGGAGCCAAGTGCAAGGCCCACTATGTAAATGGCAGTTGCTCAGTTATGTGAATAATAATAACAATAACCATAAGCAACATTTATGTAGTACCTACTGTGTGTCAGCCACTGTGGTAAGGGCTTTACAAATCGTATCTCATTGAATCTTCACAGCAATCCTGAAAAGTAGGTGCTATTACTATTCCTATTTAGCTATGAAGAAACTGAGACAAATAGAGGCTAAGGGACTTGCTCAGAGTCACAGAGGCAATAACTATGTGAGGCCAGTTTTGAACTCTGGCCTTCATGACTTCCTGACTTCAGACCCAGGATTCTATCCACTGTGTCACTTAGTCCCTTTAGCAATATGTAAGTTTCCTCCAAAAAAAAAAAATGCTGCTCAAGCTCTCAGAAACATTCTCACTTATATCAAAAGGACATTCAGAAATGATAAGTTTAAGATTCTTAAGGTAAGTCCAAGAAAAATAGAGACTAGAAACTGAGTCTGAATCAGGAGATTGAGTAGAATGATGGCAGAGTAGCTAAAGATGAGATATAATCAATCCCAAGTTGTCACAGAGAAAGTTCTGGTTGAGTATGTCAAGATAAAGACTAATATCCTGAAGTCAGAGCTTAAAAGGGAGAATCCATTTAAAGCAATTAACACTTTGACAATACTAGGCTTTCCAATACACTTCCAGGACAGTAAAATGGATTACAATGGATTCCAAAAAGAATCAAACAAGAATATATACAATAGTAACAAAAGATGGAGCCCTGCTTCCTAAGGCAGCTAGAGAATTCTCTTTGATTAAATTACAGAATCAATCAACCACAAGTATAAACTAGGTCTTGAATCATTTCAAGACATTGTGCCATCAGATGAAATCAGCTAAGCCTACACAGAAAATGTACTAGGATTGGTTAAAGAATTGGAGAAACTTCCAGGTATAAGTGTATCAGAAAAGGAATTCTAGGAGCAAGTGCAATAAGCCCTGGGAGCTATTTGTACCTGTAACTGCGGGTAGGGGGTGGAGTAATTCTATCTTCTCTCTACTTCCCTCCCTTGAGGCCTCAATCAGACTGAGACCTATTAAAGACCTTAGCTTGAAAAGATCAAGGTTCCCTATCACATCATGGGTCTTCTCCAGTTTTCCTGATTTATATGTGGCCACTGAACCCAGAGGGCTCCAGAGGTGAAAGTGAGGCTGGTGACTTTGCACAGCCCTCCCTCAAATCCAATTCACTTTCATGTCATGTCATAACCTTCCTGATGTCACAGTCCTTTTCAAGAAGAAAGAACAAATAGCAATCCTTCCCTTGACACAAGACAAACTTGTAAACCATGATAAGCCACAAAATGTGGACTCCCCATCAGTATCAGTAGTTGTATCGATTGAATAACAACAGATTGGGTGCTGACATGTCAAAGATAAAGTAGACACATTGAGATAAGACAACATCAAGACACAAGAAGAGTACCAAACCTCAGATCTCTGTAGAGAGCTGCCCTTATGGGGAACTTCACAAAGACTCTATGAAGGGAGAAATGATGTGCCTCCTCAAATCATTCCCTAAGATTTGCTGATGATGTTATGCTGGGATTGATTTTGTGAAATGTGTAGACCCATAAGTTTATCTCATTCTTTCAACCCATCCCGTTACATTTCCTGTGGGTGGTTACTTCCAATAACTATTAATTCATTCTTTAGACACATGTGCTCTCTAAGTTTGAGCTCACTCTCCCCAGAGAACGTGTGCATGTTTATGGGAGAGTGTGCTCCAGACTTCTGGGACATTTTTTCTTTGTACCAGCTATTCTTATAATACTACATCATTTAAAAACCCCTTATTAAAATCCAATGAACTCTGGCTGATCAACTGATAATCAACAGGGGACACACCACAGGAGAATTTGAAAGAAACTGTATTAGACAACATTCTCGATCCTTTAAGGTAATTCCAAGAACCCTCAGGGAAACTGTGGTGAGTCACTTCCTGGGGAACTAATTAATACATGTGTGCTTGGGAATTGTGGGACTGGCATACAAGGGTAAAGAGGGCAGTATACAATAACAAATTTTCTTGATAATATATTTTACTCCTGTGTTTCAAATTTCTTCACTGACTATACATTTTCATATACTCACACCTAATATGTAGCTCTCCATTTTCCTCTGTGTGAGACTCATTTCATTTCTTCTATGAATGTTGTTTTCCACATCTCTACTAAAAACTTCACCCAAATTCCTGAATCACAGAAATTCAGAGTAAAGGCAGCTGCAGCAACCATTTAGTCCAACCAATATATGAATGAATCTCCACTATAGGATAAGGGAAAAGTAAACCTCCTTTCAGTCTCTTGAAGTCCTCTAATTATGGGCAAGGTTGCTATCAAAAAGATGGGCTTTTGTTTCCATGCAAAGTGTGAGAAATTAAAGAAGCTAAGAAAGTGAAGAGAAATCTGGAAAAGGTAGATATTTTAGACCTTTGGAGAAAACTAAATGGGAATAGAACTGAACAGGAATAGAAAGGCATGCAGTTTTGTTTTGTTTTTTTCTCAGTGTTACAGGGCACATAGACAAAAATTAACCATGTACTAGGGAATAAAAACCTCACAATCTAGTGCAGAAAGGCAGAAATAGTCAATACATCCATTTCAGATCATGATGCAATAAAAATTACATGTAATAAAGGGCTATGGGAAGTTAGACTAAAAATTAATCGGAAACTAAATAATCTAATCCTAAAGAAGGAGTGGGTCAAAAAGCAAATCATAGAAATAATCAATAACTTCATTCAAGAGAATCAAATAATCAGGAAACCTACCAGACTTTATGGGATGCAATGAAAACAGTTCTTAAGGAAGTTTTTGTTTTGGGGGTTTTTGATTTTTTTTTTTTTGCCGTCAATAAGAAATTTACTTTTTAAAAAAATCCAAATGCTGGCATTGTCCAGAAAAATTTAACAGGTTTATTTATAATTGTTATAAAGTTGAATCGTTGAAACTTGTTCACAGAAATATTTTTTTTTTTACCGCATTAATGCTTTATGTCCTCGCTTTTATATTCAAAATTCACACACAAATGAAAATGGAAAAAAACTTGCCAATACCTGATTCTGTCCCCTATTTTTCCATTCGCAATCATATACTTAGGTACCTTTTGACCCCATGGGAAAAAAATATCTAATGTTCAAAACTACCAATAACAGGAAGAAGAGATTTTTTTCTGTTTTGAGAATGAAGAATGTTTCCCATCATAGTGGAGTTTAAGCACGTTCTCCACATATGCGGCGTGCTAGCTGGATATCTTTTGGCATGACTGTGACACGTTTGGTGTGGATAGCACATAGGTTGGTGTCCTCAAACAGGCCAACCAGATAGGCTTCACTTGCCTCCTGCAAAGCACCAATTGCTGCGCTCTGGAAGCACAGATCTGTTTTGAAGTCCTGAGCAAGTTCACGCACCAGACGCTGGAAAAGAAGTTTACGAATCAGAAGTTCGGTGGACTTCTGATAACGTCTGATTTCACGGAGAGCCTCAGTACCCGGCCTGTAGCGATGAGGTTTCTTGACCCCTCCAGTAGAGGGCGCATTCTTGCGAGCGGCTTTTGTAGCGAGCTGCTTCCTGGGGGCTTTACCACCGTTGGATTTACAGTCGGTTTGCTTGGTACGAGCCATGTTCCTGAAAACTTCTCCTTACACAACCCCCTTCTCTTTCGGCTTGGGCTGGAAGAGCGAGAGGTGGCCCTAGCGCTGGAGAGCTATGGCGGCAGCGGCTGCGAATGCCAAGGAAGTTTTTATATCTCTGAAGCTTACATGTATAAAATAAAGAGATCAGTGTGTGCAACAGAAAAAGCTACACAAAGAACAATTGAAAATCCCCAATTAAATACTAAATTAAAAATATTAAAAACCAAAAGCTAGATTAATAAAATTGAAATTAAGAAAACTATTAAACTAATAAACAAAACTAAGAGCTGGTTTTATGAGAAAAACAAAATGATAAAGCTTTGGTCAATTTGATTTAAAAAGAAAAGAAGAAAACCAAATTACCTGTATCAAAAAAGAAAAGGATGAATTCACCTTCAATGAAGAGGAAATTAAAACAATAGTTATAAACTGCTTTGCCCAACTGCATGACCATAAATTTGACCGTCTTAGTGAAAGGGATGAAAATTTACAAAAAATATAAATTGCCCAGGTTAACAAAAGAGGAAGTAAAACACTTAAGGAACCACATCTCAGAAAAAGAAATTGAACAAGCCATCAATGAACTCCCTAGGAAAAAATCTCCAGGGCCAGATGGATTTACAAATGAATTCCATCAAACGTTTAAAGAACAGTTAATTGCAATACTATATAGACTATTTGGAGAAATTGGTGAAGGAGACCTACCAAATTCTTTTTTATTATACATATATGGCACTGATACCTAAACCAAGAACACCCAAAACAGAGAAAGAAAATTTTAGACCAATTTGCCTAATGAATATGGATGCAAAAATTTTAAATAAGATATTACTAAAAAGATTACAACAACTTATTGCAAGAATTATATACTTTGTACAGTTAGAATATATACCAGGAATGCAGGAGTGGTTAAATATTATGAAAACTGTCAGCATAATTCATTATATGAACAAAAAAACTAACAGAAATCATATGATTATCTCAATAGATGCATAAAAAGCGTTTGACAAAATGCAACACCCATTATTATTGAAAATACTGGAGAGGTAGCTAGAAAGAAAGAATTCCAGTATTGTAGGAATACAATCAGGATAACACAAGATCTAGCAGTTTCTACATTAAGGGATCGAAGGGCATGGAATAGGATATTCCAGAAGTCAAAGGAACTAGGACTCAAACCAAGAATCACCTACCCCAGCGAAACTGAGTATAATAGTTCAGGGGGAAAAATGGTCTTTCAATGAAATAGAGGACTTTCAAGCATTCCTGATGAAAAGAGCAGAGCTGAAAAGAAAATTTGACTTTCAAACACAAGAATGAATAGAAACATGAAAAGATAAACAGCAAAGAAAAATTATAAGGGACTTACTAAAGTTGAACTGTTTCATTCCTATATGGAAAGACAATATTTGTAACTCTTGAAACTTTTCAGTATCTGGGTAGTAGGTGGGATTACACACACACACACACACACACACACACACACACACACACTCACACACACATACATACACACATGCATGCACACACAGAGACAGAGAGCACAGAGTGAATTGAACAGGAAGGGATCATATCTTTAAAAAAATTCAGTTCAGTGGTGAGAGAGAAATGTATTGGGGGGAGAGAGGGAGAATGGGGCAAATTATCTCTCATAGAAGAGGCAGACAGGAGACTTTTCAGTGGAGGGAAAAAGAGGGGAGGTGAGAGAAAAACAAGAAGTTTACGCTCATCACATTCAACTAAAGGAAGGAATAAAATGCACATTCATTTTGGTATGAAAACCTATCTTACAATACAGGAAAGTGGGGGAGAAGGGGAGAAGCAGGGTGGGGGGGATGATGGAAGGGAGGGCAATGGGAGGAGGGAGTAACTTGAAATCAACACTCTTGGGGAGGGACGGGATCAATAGTGAGAATAGAAACAATGGGGGGCAGGATAGGAGGGAGGGAAATATAGTTAGTCTTACAGAAAATGACTATTATGGAAGTCATTTGCAAAACTATACAGATATGGCCTATATTGAATTGCCTGCCTTCCCAAAGGAAATGAGTGGGGAGGGAGGGATGGGGAGAATTTGGAACTCAAAGTTTTAGGAACAACTGTTGAGTATTGTTCTTGCTACTAGGAAATAAGAAATACAGGTAATGGGGAATAGAAAATTATCTGGCCCTACAGGGCAAAAGAGAAAGATGGGGACAAAGGAAGGGAGGGCTGATAGAAGAGAGGTCAGATTGGTGATAGGGGCAATTAAAATACTCGGTGTTTTTTGGTGGGGGGAGGGGACAAATGCAGAGAAAGTTTGGAACCCAAAGTTTTGTGAAAATGAATATAAAAAGTTAAATAAATAAATTTATTATAAAAAAAAGAAAATATTGGAAAGCATAGGAATAAATGGAGCCTTCCTTAATATAATAAGTAGTATCTACCTAAAACTACCAGCAAGTATTATATACAAGGGGGAGCCAAGATGGCGGAGTGAAAGCAACTACTCACCTAAGCTCTTAGACAAACTCCCTCAGATACCCCTAAAAAGAAAATCTGACCAAACTTTGGGGTGCAGAATCCAATAGGAGACAGACTGTGGCAGGTTAACAGCCCAGGACAGAGTGGAAGATGGACTGGAAGGATGTGCTTCACTGGGGAGGAGTAGCATACAGCACACACCACAGTGTCCCTGCCATAGCAGGGTCGAGCAGGAAAGCCCAAGGCCAGTCTGAGGAAGTGGCAGCACAGCAGGGATCATACCTCAGGGTGAGAGTCCAGTGGAGCTGAGCCAGCGAGAGCAATGGGATGAGACCCACGTATCTGCAGCAGCTGCTCCTGAGGCTTTCAGCCCGCATATTAAATGTGTGTAAGCCACCTACTTGAACTTCCAGGAGCCAAAATGGTGGAGTGATTGGTAAATACTCTGTCCCCCTCCCCTTGTTGACCTTCAAAGAACCATAAAATATTTCCCCAGAAAAATCCTGGATCAGTGAGATCAGCAGAAGGGACAAACAGTCTCATAGCACCCAAGGCTAGGAAGTTCCTAAGGAATATTCCTCTTACTGTGTAGGAGGACCAGAGCCCCAGGAGGTGGAGCCACACACCAGAATCTCAGGAGTACTTCAGGGGAAATGGGAAGACAATAAAGCAGCTAGGGTCACCAAGAACTGAGTTTACCTTTGCTCTAGCTCAGCTGAGGAGCTCTTCTGTGCCCAGACCACCCCTCCCTCACACTTAACAAGCTAGCTCCAGGGCTAATCCGGGGACACATAAACAGAATTCACCTTTGCTTTCTCACCCCATTCAGCTCAGTACCAGGTTCTTAAGCTTCTAGCTGAAAGAACTAGAGGCCACAACACACAAAGCCTCACTATCATGAGCAAAAAGCAAAGGAGGAAGGAAAAGACCATAGAATCTCTCTATGGGGACATGGACCAAAAAACAAATACCAAAGATGTCAGTATTGAGACTGTATTCCCATCTGAAACTTCAGAAGGGATTCTGAACTGCTCCCACATACAAAGAGCACTACTGTAACAGTTGAAGAAGGAAATAGAAGAAAAACTGGCCGATGATTTTAAAAGTATTAAAAAAAAGAATTCTACGAAGAGAACAACTCTTTAAAAAGGAAAATTGAACAAATGAAAAAGGAAGCACAAAACCTCACTGGGAAAATTGGACAAACGGAAAAGGAAGTACAAAAACTAACTAGAGAAAATAATTCCTTAAAAGGAATAATTGGACAGATGGAAAAGTAGATGCAAAAGTTAACTGAAGAAAACAATTTGATGAAAATTAGAATTGAGAAGTAAGTTAATGACTCTATGAGACATCAAGAATCAGTCAAACAAAATCTAAAGAACGTAAAGATAGAAGAAAATGTAACATATTTAATTGGAAAAACAAATGACCTGGAAAACAGATCCAGGAGAGAAAATTATTGTTATATATTATTATTATTTTATTATTATTATTTTTATTATTATTATTATTGTTAAATTCCAGAATTAAAAAGTGAAGGGGAAAATACTACAGATAACTAGAAAGAAACCATTTAAACATCGAGGAGATACAGTCAGGATCACACAGGACCTGGCAACTTTTACATTAAAAGATTGAAGGAATTGGAATATGATATTTTGCAAGGCAAAGGAACTGGGACTACAACCAAGGATCAATTACCCAGGAAAGTTCAGCATAACATTTTGGGCAAGGGTATGGACATTCAATGAAATAATGGATTTCCAGACCTTCCTAATAAAAAGGCTAGAACTGAATAGAAAATTTGACCTTCAAATGAAGATCTCAACAGAGGCATAAAAAGATAAATGAAAACTTGTTACTCAATTTGGGCAAACTGTTTACCTCCCTATAAGGGAAGATGATATTTGTTAATCTTTTCCATCTGTCCAATTGTTCCTTTTAAGGAGTTATTTTCTCCAGTTAATTTTTGTACTTCCTTTTCCATTTGTTCAATTTTCCTTTTCAAAGAGATGTTCTAATCAGTGAATTCTTTTTTTTTATACTTTTAAAATCATTGGCCAGTTTTTCTCCTATTTCCTTCTTCAGCTGTTCCAGGAGAGCTATTTGTGCATGTGAGCAGTTCATAGTCCCTTCTGAATTCTCAGATGGAAGTATAGTCTCACTACTGACCTCTTTGGTATTTGTGTTTTGGTCCTTACCCCATGGAAAGGTTCTATGGTTTTTCACCCTTCTTTTGCTTTTTCTTGTTCATGATGTTGACTGTGTGTTGTGGTTTCTGGTTCTTTCAGTTAGAAGCTGCAGAACTTGGTGTGGAGCTGACCTCACAATCCGGTGCAGAAAGGCAGAGATAGTCAATGTATCCTTCTCAGATCATAATGTAATAAAAATATATGTAATAAAAGACCATGGAAAGATAGACCAAAAATTAATTGTAAGCTAAACAATCTAATCCTAAAGAAGGAGTGGGTTAAACAACAAATCATAGAAACTATCAATAACTTCATTCAAGACAATGAAAATAATGAGACAACCAAACAAATTTTATGGGATCCTGCAAAATCTGTTGTTAGAGGAAGCTTCATATCTTTGAATGCCTACATGAATAAAATAGAGAAAGAGGAAATAAACTAAATAGGCATGCAGTTGAAAAAGTTAGAAAAAAACAAATTGAAAATCCCCAAGTAAATGCAAAATTAAAAATACTGAAAACCGAAGGAGAGACTAATAAAATTGAAATTAAGAAAACTATTGAACTAATAAACAAAACAAAGAGTTGGTTTTATGAAAAAAAAAATAAATTGATAAACCTTTGGTCAATTTGATTTTAAAAGAGAAAGAAGAAAACCAAATTACCAATATCAAAAGCTTACCTCCAATGAGGAAATTAAAACAATAATTAGAAATTCCTTTGCCCAACTTTATGCCCATCAATTCAACAATTTAAATGAGATGGATGATTATTTTAAAAAATGTATAAATTGCCCAAATTAACAGAAGAGGAAGTTAAATACTTAAACAATCCTATCTCAGAAAAAGAAATTGAACAAGCTATCAATGAACTCCCTAGGAAAAGATCTCCAGGGCCAGATGGATTTAAAAGTGAATTCTATCAAACATTTAAAGAACAGTTAATTCCAATACTATATGGACTACTTGGGAAAATTGGGGAAGGAGTCCTCCCAAATTCTTTTTATGACACAAATATGGCTTTGATACCTAAACTAAGGAGAGACAAAACACAAAAAAACAATTATAAACCAATTTCTCTAATGAATATAGATGCAAAAATTTTAAATAAGATTTTAGCAAAAAGAATACAGCAATTTATCACGAGAATAATACATTATGATCAGGTAGCTTTCATACCAGGAATGTAGGGCTGATTCAACATTAGGAAAGCTATTAGCATTATAGATCATATCAACAATAAACCTAACAGGAACTAGGTTATTATCTCAACAGATGCAGAAAAGGTTTTTGACAAAATACAATACCCATTCCTATTAAAAAACACTGGAGGGCATAGGAATAAAGGGAACTTTTCATAAAATAAAAAGAAGTATCTACCTAAAACCTCAACAAGCATTATATGCAATGGAGATAAGCTAGATGCATTTCCAATAAGATCAGGGGTGAAACAAGGATGTCCATTATTACCACTATTATTCAATATAGTACTAGAAATGTTAGCTGTAGCAATTAGAGAAGATAAAGAAACTTAAGGAATGAAAACAGGCAAAGAAGAAACTAAGTTATCACTCTTTGCAGATGATATGATGATACCCTTAAAGAATCCCAGAGATTCAAGTAAAAAACTACTTGAAATAATAAACAACTTTGGGAAAGTTGTAGGTTACAAAATAAACTCGCACAAATCTTCTGCATTTCTATATATTACTAACGAAGCCCACCAGCAAGAGATAGAAAGAGAAATCCCATTTAAAGCTAGAGTAGACACTATAAGATATTTGGGATTCTACTGACCAAAACAAACCCAGGGAGTATATGAACACAATTACAAGACACTTTTTGCACAAATAAAGTCAGATATAAGTAAGTGGAAAAACATCAGCTGCTCCTAAGTAGGCTGAGCCAATATAATAAAAATGATAGTTCTACCTAAATTAATTTACTTATTTAGTGTCTTACCAATCAAACTATCTGATAATTACTTTCTAGAGCTGGAAAAAAAAACATATCAAAATTCATCTGGAAGAACGAAACGTCCAGAATATCAAGGGAACTAATGAAAAGAAATGATAGGGAAGGTGACCTAGCCCTACCAGAGCTCAAATTGTAGCATAAAGCAGCAATTATCAAAACTACTTTGTACTGGCAAAGAAACAGAATGGTAGACCAGTGGAATTGGTTAGGTACTCAAGACACAGTAGTCAATGAATATAACAATCTACTGTTTGATAAACTCAAGGACCCCAGCTTCTGGGATAAGAACTCATTTTTTGACAAAAATTGCTGAGAAAACTGAATAACAGTGTGGTGGAAGCTGGGCATAGACCAATGCCTGACACCATACATAAGAATACAGTCCAAATTGGTACATGATCTAGGTAGAAAGATTCATACTATAAACAAATTAATGGAGCAAGGAATAGTGTATTTATCATATTTATGGAGAAGAGAAGAATTTTTGACTAAAGAAGAGATAGAAAACATTATGAAAAAATGGGTAATTTTGATTATATTAAACTGAAAGTTTTTGCACAAACAAATCCAATCCAACCAAGATTAGGAGGGAAACAGAAAGTAGGGAAAGAATTTTTGCAACTAGTTTCTGTGGTAAAGGCCTCATTTCTAAAATATATAGAGAACTGAGTCAAATGCACAAGAATACAAGTCATTCCCCAATTGATAAATGGTCAAAGGATATGAATAGGCAGTTTTCAGAGGAAAAAATTAAAGATATCTATAGTTACATAAAAAAAGCTTAAATCACTATTGATTAGAGAGATGCAAATCAAAACAACTCTGAGATACCACATCATGCCCATCAGATTGGCTAACATGACAAAACAAAAAGATGGTAAAGATGTAGGAGATTTGGAACCCTAATTTATTGTTGGTGGAGCGGTGAACTGATCCAACCATTCCAGAGAGTAATTTGCACCTATGTGCAAAGGGCTACAAAAATGTGCATACCCTTTGACCCAGCAGTACTGCTTCTAGGACTGTGTCCCCAAGAGATCATAAAAATGGGAAAGGGTCCCACATGTACAAACATATTCATTGTAGCAGCACTCTTTGTGCTGGCCAAAAACTGGAAATCAAGGGGATGCCCATCAATTGGGGAATGGCTGAATAAATTATGGTATATGAATGTAATGGAATACTATTGCACTAAAAGAAATGATGAACAAGAAGATTTCAGAGAGGCCTGAAAAGATTTATATGATCAGATGCTGAGCAAAAGGACCAGAACTAGGAGAACTTTGTACACAATAACAACCACAGTGTGAGAGGAATTTTTCTGGTAGACTTAGAACTTCATTACAATACAAGGACTTAAAAAATTCCCAATGATCTTTTAAGGAAAATGCCTCCCACACCCAGAGAAAGAACTATGGAATTCAATTGCATATTGTAGCAAATAATTTTCTTTTGTATTACATTTTGTTTTGTTATATTATTTCTCCCATTCATTTTAATTCTTCTATACAACATGACTGTGGTCAAAATGTATTTAATAGGAATGTAAGTGTAGAACCTATATAAAACTGTATGCCATCTTGGGGAGGGAGTGGGGAGTTGGAGGGAAAGGGAGGGGGTGGGAGGGAAGAAAATAATCTAGGTTGTATGGTAATGATTGTGGAACACTAAAAATAAATTAAAAAGAAAGATGAGTGGTGAAACGAGGACGTCCTTTATCACTGCTTTCATTAAATATGGTACTAGAAATGTTAGGTTTAGCAATAAAAGAAGAAAAAGAAATAGAAGGAATTAGAATAGACAAAAAAGAAACTAAGTTATCACTCTTTGCGTAGGATACAATATACTTAGAGAATCCTAGAAAATCAAGTGAAAAGTTACGTGAAATTAGACAGCTTTAACAAAGTTGCAGGATACAAAATAAACCCACATGAATCTTCTGCCTTTTTATGTATTACTAACAAAGCCCAACAGCATGAGATAGAAAGAGAAATTCCATTTAGAGTTACTGAAGACACTATAAAATATTTGGTAGTCTAGTGGTCAAAACAAACCAAGAGACTATATGTACACAATCACAAAATGTTTCATGCACAAATAAAGTCACATCTAAATAATTGACAAAATATCAGTTGCTCGTGGGTAGATCAAGTTAATATAAAAAAATGACAATTCTGCCTAAATTAAAGTACTTTTTCATTGCCAATAATCACAAAATTATTTTATAGAACTAGAAAAAAACAATATCAAATTTCATCTGGAAGAACAAAAGGTCCAGAATATCTATCGAGGGAATTAATGAAAAGAAATGCTAGGGAACTTGCCCTAGCCATACTAGATCTTAAATTGTATTATAAAGCTACAATAATCAAAACCACTTAGTACTGGTTAAGAAACTGAGGGGGTAGATGAGTGGAATAGTTCAGGTACACAAGACATAGTAGTCAATGACTACACTAGTCTACTGTTTGATAAACCCAAGGACCTCAGTTTCTGGAATAAGAATTCAGCGTTTGACATACATTTCTGGGAAAACTGCTGCGGCCGAAACTGCACATAGACCAATCTCTGACACAGTATACCAAAATAAAGTTCAAATGGGTACACTATCTAGGTATAAAGGCTGATACTATAAATAAACTAGGGGAGCAAGGAATTGTTTACTTGTCAGATTGATAGAAAATAGAAGAATGTATAACAAGACAAGAGATGGAGAACGTTATGAAATGCAAAATGAATAACTAATTACATTAAATTAAAAAGGTTTTGCACAAACGATGCCAATGCAACCAAGTTTAGGAGGGAAGCAAAAAACTGGGAAAGAATTTTTACAATGAGTGTCCATTAGAAAGGCCTCATTTCTAAAATATATAGAGCACTGAGTCAAATTTACAAGAATACAAGTCATCTCCCAACTGACAAATAATCAAAGGATATGAATAGGCAGTTTTCAGAGGAAGAAATTAAAGCTATCTATAGTAACATGAAAAAATGGTCTAAATTCCTATTGATCAGAGAGTGCAAATCAAAACAGCTCTGAGGTACCACATCATACCTATCAGATTGGCTAATATGACAAAATAAAACAAATTATAAATGTTGGAGAAGATGTGAGAGAGTTGAGTCACTGGTTGTTGGTGGAGCTGTGAACTAATTCAACCATTCTGGAGAGCAGTTTGGAACTATGTGTGAAGGGCAACTGTGCATACTCATTGACACAGCAATATCATTTCTAGGACTGTATCCTAAAGAAATTATGAAAATGGGAAAAGGACATACTTGTACAAAAATATGCATAGCAACTCTTTTTGTGGTGGCCAAGAACTGGAAATAGAGAGGATGCCCATCAATTGGGGAATGGCTGAACAAGTTGTGATATATGATTGTAATGGAATACTACTGTGCTATAAGAAATGAACAGGAGGATTTCAGATAAACCTGGAAGAACTTATATGAACTGATGCTGAGTGAAATGAGCAGAACCAGGAGAACATTATACATAGTAACAGTCACAGTGTGTAAGAACTGTTTTTGATAGGCTTAGCCCTTCACAGCAATGCAAGGATCTAAAGCATTTCCAAAGGACTGATGATGCAAAATGCCATCTATAACCAGAGAAAGAACTATGGAGTTAGAAAGCAGAATGAAACAGACTATTTTATCTTTTATTATGTTTTCTTTTGTTTTTATCATGGTTTTCTCATAGTTCCCCTTTGTTTTAATTTTTCTATGCAATGTGACTAATGTAAAAATGTGTCTAATAGCAATGTACATGTAAAACCCATATAAGATTGCATGCCGTTTTGGGGAGGGAGTGGAGAGAGGTGGAGAAAATTTGGAACTTATGGAAGTGATTGTTGAAACCTTAAAAAATAAATTAATAAATGGGAAGGGAGAAAAAAAAAAACCTTGAGAACTTAAATAGGCTTTGTCATTTCCCAAAAGCAATTCAGACTTCTCTCTTTCTCATCTGTACCTCTGATCCAGCTTGATGTTTATCTTTATCTCAAATATACTTACTTATTGACAAGCTCTACATATCATTACCTGAACAACTGATATTCCTTATCCACTTGGTCTTTCCTATGTGAATGATTAGGTCAGACTTTCTAGAATCATTGCAGATCTCGTCCAGGCAGTTCCATGTTATTCTCAGGCTTAAGGTTTCCAGTATAATATCATCCAGAAGCAAAAACATCTGTAGTCTCATCAACCACAGTGAAATCCTCTTCAACTTAAACCCTACACTGGATCTCTTCCATCACCTTTGCTCAACATGTACTTCCTTGTTATAGGCTTAGGTTAAAGTTTATGATGAGATCATTGACCAGAGTTATTGCTGTTCTTAATATCTTATATAATATCATTGTGTGGATATGAGGTGCCTGGGTTTGAAAAGAGTCTACAAGGTCAGTTTCCTGCTAGATGTTTTCTTCTGAAAGTCTTCTTGATTCCTAAAAAAACTTTCATTAAAGGTGTCCTCAGTGTTGTATAGATGGCTGACATAAAGATGATGTACAGGTGGAAGAGTAGACAAAAAGGGTCTGTAGGCATTGACGATTTCTCAATTTCTGTCCTGGGGAAGTTTTTTTTGTAAATAAATGTATTTTTTTATGCTTTTGGTACTGGCATATCAATTCTACTCAATCCTATATAACCTTTAGCACAGAGCTCTACCCACATTTTGTACAAACGTTGTTTTTCCCCATTTTAAGATATTTTTGTTTCTTTAGTGCTATTTTTACTACTCCTACAGAGCACATCCAGAACTATTATACTAAGCTTTAAGTGTGGTCCTTTTATTTTCCTTGATGGTGAGAGCAGTTAATTATGGTCATTTTACAGATATTTTGACACATTTTTCTCCACTTTAGTGTTTATCCAGTTTTGTCAAATTCCTTTGGAATGATTTTATTTAGTTGTAATTCTTATCACCTATTTACAAATTAGAAAAATCATTTATTTTTCCACTTGTCCAATAATTTGTCAAACATTAAACATAAAAGAATGCATTAAATTAGCTACTTTTCCAGAAACATCTCTAATTAAACTCCAATAAACATGAATATAAATCATAATACAGGCCTTTTAAAGCATGTCAGGATTGGAAAAGCACTGTATATGGTTATCTCATTTCTGTGTCAAAATAGTTGCAAATTCTTTTACAATACAGACATAGTGTTTCAAATTTTGCATTTGATTCCCCCACCCCCCAGGATCTCCAAGTAATTTCTGCATATCATCTTTTCAATCCATTCAATATTAGTCAATATTGTATACAAAGTTGTGACCTTACTTCATGTTTATAAATTGTAGACAGAGGTTGTAATGATCAAGAGATACTATTAGTATTCATTTAAAATCCTATATATAATTATGTACATTTTGAAGATAAGAAAATGAAATATTGAGAAGGATACACTTTCCACTAGGGGAAGCCTTTTCTGATCCTTTCAATGGTTAATATTCTTTTCTTCCTTGAGTGATCTTGCATTTTTTCCTCTGCCAGCTGGATCCTATAATAATAGAACATAAAAGCTCATTGAAGACATAGCTATATCCCTTTTGTCATTGTTTCCCCTGTTCCTTAACACAGTAAGCACTTAATGTTTGTTGGATTAAATTAAACTGAATGATGAAGGAATTCAGTGCTATGACCAAGTGGAGATTCTTGCCAGGGCCACGCTATTGACCAACCACCAAGCCACAAGTAGAAATCCAATTTCCTGCTTCCAGGAGTTCTGGTTTCTAGGTCTGATTGATCTTCCCACCACCACCACCATAAATGTCAACAAGTAAAAGAACATCTCTAGGCTGAAGTGAATTTGTCATAAATTAAACACCACTAGGATCAAAATTGAAAAAAACCTTGGAGAATCAAGTTGTGCCTATCCATGTAGGGCATTTTTCTTATCGATAAGGCAAAGAAAATACATCTCATAGCATGACATTTTTATTTCAAAATAAAATAATAATATCTACTTGTAATTATTTGTATTTGCAATACATTTGCAGAGATAGGAAAAATTATAGTAAATTATAGTAAAAATAATTGATTGCATCAATTCATGCATTTGGTTCATTAAAATGCAGATTCAAATTCATGAAAAACGGAGGCAGTACTGGATGTGCTCAGGAAGACCAACCAACACTATCACTACTACTGGTACCGCTGTCATGAATGCCAGTCCAAGAGACCCTGCTGCAGACAATGAAGGCAAGAGAAGGATTTCTATTTCTCCTCTCTGTATCCACATCAGACTGCCAATTGGAAGGGAAGGGGGGAAACATTTAATAAGTACCTGCATTGTGCCAAGAACCATGCTAAGTGATTTTCCAAACTTATCTCATTTGATCTTCCCAATAATCCTGGGAGAATGGCATTATTATGTTCCTCACTTTGCAGTTGTAGAAACTGAGGCAGACAGAGTTATGCAAAACTCCCAGGCAAGGTCACCCAGCTAGTAAATGTCTGAGGCCAAATTTGAACTCAGGTCTTCCTAGCTCTAGACCAAGAATTCTATTCACTATACCACCTAGCTCCTTCTAGATGGGTGATTGAGCTACTAACTGCCTTCAAATGTGTCCCATTCTATTCTTTTCAACAAATATTTATTTGACACCTATTGTGTGCAAAGTACTACTGAACAGAATGACAGTATGAGTCTCTTACCCCTCCCAAGTTAGGCAATGGTCATTCTGATGTCTACACCCCTCCTCCATTTCTGAGCATCTCCACCAATTCTGTTGGCTGAGAGGGGAGGTCAATAGCATTGATTTGCTGTGTGCATGTGTGTGAATATGTGTGTAGGTGTGAAATATGTGTATGTGAATATTTATATGTAATGTCTGTGAGTGTGAGAAAGGTTATGTGTCAATATATGTATGTATGTATATAGGTATGTATGTATATATGGGTATATGTATATGGGAGAATGTGCCAATGTGTGTGGTTATGTATGTACACATGAACAGAGATGTGTTGTATGAGAATATGATGCATATATGTTCATGTGTATATGTGTGTGCCTGAGTGTGTATTATGCAAGTCCATGCGTGAATATGTGTGTATATATGAATGTATTGTATATGTGAATGCATGTGTATATGTATATTAGTATATATACATGTGTGTATGTTTGTGTATCTATAGATGGGTGTGTGTATATATGTGAATATATACATGTGTGTTTGTGTATACACATAAACTACATATAAATGTATATTATGTGCATTTGTGCACATGTGTGTATGTAAAGGGGGATGTGTATATGCATATGAATGTAAATCATATGTGTGTAGTGTGTATATGTGTACACATGTGTGAGTGCACATCTTCTTATGTATCACAGAAGTATATGTATATGAGTATGTATGACTGTGTGCATATGCATATGAGTATACCGTATACCTGTGTATGTGTATATGGTGTATTGTGCATGTGTTTAGCGGGTCTGTGAGTACATGCACATGTGTGAGTATATATCTTTATGTGGATGAAAACTGTATGTGCATGCATATATGCATGTGCATGCATGCATGAATGTTTATTATATATGTAAGTGTGTTACATGTCACATTTTGAGATAGAAAGAATCCAATCTAAAGTGAGTTCCTTGAAGGCAGGACTGTCTTAGTGTTTTGTTTTGTTTTACTGGCAAGGCTCAATGCAATATCTGTCACAGAGCAGACTCTGAATGTAGTTGATCCATCTCTCTCCATCTGTACCTTTCTGTCTCTGTCTCCTTCTCTCTTTCCCCATCTAACATGTAATCTGTGTATCATCTATCTATCAGTCATCTATCTGTCTGGCTATATATCTAGCATCATCTATATGTCTATCCATCATCTATCACCTATCCATCATCTATGCATCATCTATCACTTTATCACCTATCTATATCATCCAGCTGTCTGCCTGTCCATCATCTATATATCTATCACTATGGCTCTTTCTCTGTATCATCTCTATCTAATAAGCAACGAGAGAGAGAGGAGAGAGGCCGCAGAAGTCCAGGAACAATGTCATGTGCTCTGGTTTTCTAGGTACTATGTTTAGTGTTGGCTGAGTAGAACCCAGAACTTTGGGGTTCATTCTCTTTAGCGTGAACCTCCCTTTTCCCATCCCCAATCCACATATGACTTCCTTATTCTTGTCCAGAGTGCTATCTTTATTGACTGATGGCAGCAATGGTACACACCAGCAAAGGGAATATGGAGCTCATCTGCTTGACCATTCTGCCTGGAGTCCATCCCACCCAAATAGCCTTGCCTGGGCATAATACAGACAAGTGGGATGACAGATATGACACTATTATTCCTCAGCACTATCAGCACATTGTATCTCTCAGATAGAGACCTCTGATAAATCAAAAAGCCCTATAACAGAAGTAGAACTTGGCAGAGATGGTGGAGTCAGAAAGATATAGATTTGAATCAAGCCTTAGGCATTAGTAGCCCAGTGGCCCCAGCCAAGTCATCAGGTTCTTAATCTCAATTTCCTCATGGGCAAAATGAGGGGCTTGTACTTCTCTATGGTGCCTACTACTTCTGCACAACCTTCTTTTCTTTCCCCATGCCATGCTGTGGCACAGACAAGGCTCTATGCTCTCCTTTGGAGACAAGAAGGTTAAAGACAAGATGACTTTGAAAGTCTTTTTTAGCTCTCACTACTCTGATGCTATGGTGATTCTCAGTACCTTCTCCCAAAATATATCACGTTCTAATTAGAGGGTACAATGGATAGAACACCGAGGCTGAAGTCAGAAAGACTCATCTTCCTAGTTCAAGTGTGACCTCAGATCCTTACTAGTTGTATGATGCTGGGCAAGTCACTTTACCTTGTTTGCTCAGTTTCCTCATCTGTAAAATGAACTGGAGAAGGAAATGGCAAATGAGAAAACTCCAAATAGGGTCATGGAAAGTTCAACATGACTGAAATGATGGAAAAAATAATAATTGAGCTCACAGCTGGAAGAGAACATATACTCTGACCTTTGTCATAAGGATGTGGAGAATGGAAACAGAGAAGCTTCTCCAAAGCCTTTAAGCAACAAACTTGAAATCCATCATTCTTTCCATGTTCAAAAACACCTAAAGTCTCAGCTGCAACACATCCTTTGTGACCCTGGGCAAGTTTCTTTCTTCGATTGTCAATTTCCAAATCTGTAGAATGGGGGAAATTATTTCTTCACCTCTTAACCTCACAGAGTCTTTTTTTTTAATTCTAATTTATTTATTAATTTTTAGTTTTTAACATTCATTTCCACAAGATTTTGAGTTGCAGATTTTTACCCCATCTCTCCCCTCTCCCCACCCCAAGACAGCATGCATTCTGGTTCCCCAATCTGCCTTCCCTTCTATTATACCCCTCCCTTCTCTTATTCCCATCCTCTCTATTTTCTTGCAGGGCAAGATAGATTTCTATACCCTATTTCCAGTATATCTTATTTCCCAGTTGCATGTAAAAACAATTTTTAACATTTGTTTTTAAAATTTTGAGTTCCAATTTCTCTCCCTTCCTCTCTCCCCACCTATCCCAATTTGATATATGCTATCCCTGTGCAGTTATGCAAAAGACTTTCATGAAAGTCATGTGAAAAGCTAACTATTTTCCTTCCATCCTACCCTGTCCCCCATTTATTCTGTTCTCTTTTGACCCTATCCCTCCTAAAAAGTATTTACTTACAATTATGCCCTCTTCCCATTTGTTCTCCCTTCTATCATTTCCCCAAACTCCCGCTTATCCCATTCTCCCTACTTTCCTGTAGTGTAAGATAGATTTTCATATTGAGTATGCATGTTACTCCCTTCTTAAGTCCAATATGATGAGTGAAGGTTCACTTTTTCCCTCTTACCTCCTCTCTCTTCCCTTCCATTGAAAAAGCTTTTTTCTTGCCTCTTTTATGTGAGAGATAATTTTCCCTATTCTATTTTTCCCTTTCTCCTCCTAATATGTTCCTCTCTCACCCATTAATTTATTTTTTGGTATCATTTCTTCCTATTCACTCACCCTGTGCCTTCTGTCTATATGCATGTAATCCCTCTAGTTTCCAATGAGATATTTCACATTGCTATTTTTTTCATTCCTTTGGTTTTGCTTTACAAGTTCTTGATTTTTCATAAAGTCATTAGCTTCCATCTGCTACATTCTAATCTTTAAGGAATTATTTTCTTCAGTGAGTTTTTGGACCTCCTTTTCCATCTGGCCAATTCTAATTTTTAGGGCACTCTTCTCTTTATTGTCTTTTTTGATCTATTTTGTCTTTTGGGTTGGTCTATTTTTTTTAACATAAATTTATTTATTTAATTCTTTCCATTCATTTTCACAAAATTTTGGGTTCCAAATTTTCTCCCCATTTATCCCCTCCCCCCCACCCCAATACACCGAACATTATAATTTCCCCTATCACCAATCTGCCCTCTCTTCTATCATCCCTCCCTTCTCTTGTCCCCATCTTCTCCTTTGTCCTGTAGGGCCACATGACTTTCTATTCCCCATTACCTGTATTTCTTATTTCCTAGTAGCAAGAACAATACTCAACAGTTGTTCCTAAAACTTTGAGTTCCAAATTCTGCCCATCCATCCCTCCCCACCCGTTCCCTTTGGGAAGGCAGGCAATTCAATATAGGCCATATCTGTGTAGTTTTGCAAATGACTTCAATAACAGTCGTGTTGTGTAAGACTAACTGTATATCCCCCCATCCTATTCTGCCCCCCCATTGTTTCTATTCTGTCCTTTCATCCTGTCCCTCCCTGAGTGTTGACTTCAAATTGCTCCCTTCTCCCATTGCCCTCCCTTCCATCATGCCTCCCTCCCTGCTTATCTCCTTCTCATCCACTTTCCAGTATTGTAAGATAGGTTTTCATACCAAAATGAGCGTGCATTTTACTCCTTCCTTTAGTCGAATGTGATGAGGATAAACTTCTTGTTTTTTTCTCAGCTCTCCTCTTTTTCCCTCCACTAAAAAGTCTCCTGCTTGCTTCTTGAATGAGAGATAATTTACCCCATTCCATTTCACCCTCTCTCCTCCCACTACATTTCTCTCTCACAATTTATCTTAATTTCTTTTAAGATATGTGGTCCCATCCTATTCAATTCACTCTGTGCTCTCTGTCTCTGTGTGTGCATGCATGTGTGTATGTATATGTGTGTGTGAGTGTGTGTGTGTGTGTGTGTGTGTGTGTGTGTAATCCCACCTACTACCCAGATACTGAAAAGTTTCAAGAGTTACAAATATTGTCTTTCCATGTAGGAATGAAACAGTTCAACTTTAGTAAGTCCCTTATGACTTTTCTTTGCTGTTTATCTTTTCATGATTCTATTCATTCTTGTATTTGAAAGTCAAATTTTCTTTTCAGCTCTGCTCTTTTCATCAGGAATGCTTGAAAGTCCTGTATTTTATTGAAAGACCATTTTTCCCCCTGAAATATTATACTCAGTTTTGCTGGGTAGGTGATTCTTGGTTTTAGTCCTAGTTCCTTTGCCTTCTGGAATATCCTATTCCACGCCCTTTGATCCCTTAATGTAGAAACTGCTAGATCTTGTGTTATCCTGATTGTATTTCCACAATACTGGAATTGTTTCTTTCTAGCTCCTTGCAAGATTTTCTCCTTGACATGGGAACTCTGGAATTTGGCCACAATGTTCCTAGGAGTTTGTCTTTTTGGATCTCTTTCAGGCAGTGATCGATGGATTCCTTCAATCCTTATTTCACCATCTGGTTGTAGAATATCAGGACGGTTTTCCTTGACAATTTCATGAAAGATGATGTCTAGGCTCTTTTTTTGATCTTGGCTTTCAGGTAGTCCCATAATTTTTAAATTGTCTCTCCTGGATCTATTTTCCAGGTCAGTTGTTTTTCCAATGAGATATTTCCCATTCTCTTCCATTTTTTCATTCTTTTGGTTTGGTTTTATGATTTCTTGGTTTCTCAGAAAGTCATTAGACTCCATCTGTTCCATTCTAATCTTGAGAGAATTATTTACTTCAGTGAGCTTTTGAACCTCTTTTTCCATTTGGCCAATTTTGCTTTTGAAAGCATTCTTCTCCTGATTGGCTTTTTGAACCTCTTTTGCCAATTGAGTGAGCCTATTTTTCAAGGTATTATTTTCTTCAGCATTTTTTTGAGTCTCCTTTAGCAAGGTGTTGACCTGCTTTTCATGCTTTTCTTGCATCTCTCTCATTTCTCTTCCCAGTTTTTCCTACACCTGTCTAACTTGATTTTCAAAATCCTTTTTGAGCTCTTCCATGACCTGAGCCCTCCAGACATCCACCTCGGATGTCTGTGATAGAGAGGCCCCGACCTCCACGTCTTTCCCTGATGGTAAGCATTGTTCTTCCTTATCAGAAATGAATCTCTTCCCCAAGAAAGTAGCTCTCTATGGTCTTATTTTGCTTCCTTTTTCTGGGCATTTTCCCAGCCAGTTACTTGACTTCTGAGATTCCTGTCCACCCCCGCCTAGATCTGCCCAGCTAGTGCTTGGGGTCTGAGATTCAAATGCTGCTTCCCAGCGTCAGGGCTTTCCATGGCGGGAGCCACTGCTATTCAATGTGAGCTTAAGTTCTGGTGCTTGGGTGGGGGCACGGCCACCTCCCAGCCTCAGTTCCCTCAGAGGGTTTATGCAGAGACCTTTGGTTATGGCCCTGAATCCCTGCCTGCTGCTCTGGGAGTCCCAGGCCACCACTGCCTCTGCTGCTGCCTCCCAAGGGGGCCCGAGCCACAAAGACATCCCGCTCCCCTCTCAGCCAGTCCAGAAGTCTCTCTCACTGACCTGGAGCGCATATGGGTGGAGGGACCTTCTTGGCTGCCGGAGATTCCATCCCTGAAGCCTACTCGGATCTGCTCCTCTGGGGCCGTGTAGCCAGGCAGCACAGGGGGGGGGCTCCACTTTCAGGAACACGATGGACACCTGGGGACAGCTTTCCAGGGCTCTCTGGAACAGAAATCTCTTCCACTGCGTTGGTGTGCGGCTTGCAGGGCTCCAGAATTTGTGCAGAGTTCTTTTTACAGGAAATTTATGGGCTGTGGATTCGGAGCTAGCACACATGAGTCTTTCTACTCCGCCATCTTGGCTCCTCCCCGGGTTTGTCTATTTTTTACAGTGTTATTTTCTTCAGCATTTCTGGGGTCTCTTTTAGAAAGAAGTTGACTCATTTTTCATAATTTTCTTGCATCACTCTCATTTTTCCTCCCAATTTTTGCTCTACTTCTCTTACTTGATTTTCAAAATCCTTTTTGAGTTCTTCCATGGCCTGAGACCAATTCATATTTTTTCTTGGAGGCTTTGGATGATGGACTTCATCATCTTCTGTTTGTATGTTTTGGTCTTCCTTGTCACAGAAGTAAGATTTTACAGTCTGATTCTTTTTTTTTTTGTTCTTTGCTCATTTCCCCAGTCATTTACTTGACTTTTGAACTGCTTGTCTAGGTAGATCTCTGCTTCCAGTGGGGTTGGGGGGGTATACTTTCTCCCACTTGATTCCCCCACACACACACAATCGTGGGCTTGGAACTCCAGAAACAGTCACTGTCTCTGAACCTGTTGCTGCTGTGGCTGCTTCAGATTCCTCCAACCCTTTCCCCCTCTGTTGCCCTGAGGCTGGGAGCAGATCACTCCACTCTCCCCACAGTGGTCCCACAGACTTTTTTCACTCACCTTCCAATTTGTCCTTGGCTTTTTGGGGTCAGTCCTGAAGTCTGGAAACTGTCACTGGTGTAAGAGATTCAGTCTCCTCAAAGCCTGCTCAGATCCTTTGTGTACAAGCATGGACTATACTGGACTTTTCCCTACCCCCATTCAGGCTGTCGTGGGCTGGAGATTTGCTTCATCCTATCTTTCTGTGGGTTCTGCTCTCTAGAATTTGTTTAATGCCACTTTTTACAGGTATTTGACTGGGGTTGGGGGCAGTGCTCTAGAAAGTGTGTGCTGTTACTGTGTCATCTTGGCTCCACCTCCCACAGAGTATTTTCTGAGGAAAATATTTTGCAAATCTTAAAGCTCTCTTTAGTGTGAGCTACTATTATTTCTCAAATGAAGAAATTCTGTGTTGAAATAAATTAAGTTACTTAAGCAACATTGTTTCAAGCCAAGAAGGTTGTGAGTTGTCAAAAAGTCCAACTCCTTTTTACAGAGCAAGAAACTGAGTCCTAGAGAGGGAAAGGAAATTTTCCAAGGTTCTATAGTAGTTTTAGTTTTTAATAGTGAAACTAGGATTCAAACAACTCCCAGAATCCAAATCCAGGGATTTCTTCCCTAGACCTCCTCCCCCACAAAGTGACTATCCTGATCCTGCTAGATTTAAGCTTTATGGTGAATCACAGATTTAAGTCAAAAGGAAAACCTTTCAGTTTCATTTCTGGAATGTATGTAAGTGAAGTTCATGGATTTTGCTTTGTTCCAAAGTTCATTCTTGGCTTGAGGGTAAGGCCTCATCTGAGACTCTGTAGCTCTTGCAATTTCAATAAAAGAGACAACTTGAGGGACCTTGGGCTCTTATCACCCTCCTCCCTATGGAGATGCTACTCTTGGTGACTCCATCTCCTAAACTGGGATGTAATGCTCATGCTCCTATGTGTGACATGGAAAGGGAAGCAGCAGATGATTTTTGCTTTTCTAATTAGAGGATATATGCAAGACGCAAATAGTGCACATTCATGCCCGCAGGACAAAGCACCCTGGTGCCCAACAGCCAGGTAGATGTCACTGGGAGCTGGGGACTGTTCTGAGGCTCAGCAGAACCGTTAGCAAGGACCGACTCCCAGAGTGCTTAGGGCTGATAAACAAGGGCACTATGATCAATATGGGCTGAGAGGGGAGAAATGAAAAGAGTGGCAGAAATGGCTGTATCTTTGCACCCAAAGAGGAGATTTGTGGTAACTTGCATTTCTTCACTCATACAGCAAGCTTCAGAAAGACTTCTTGCTCTCAGTCACATGAGAGAGCAGACCACAGACTTTAAAAATCAAAGCAACACACAAATTTGTGGAATTCCTGATGCTGCTGAACACTAGATAAATATTTAGACATTTGTTGTCCTTTCAGCTACAATTTTCTTACATTCTTGCGGAAATTGATAGAAAGCTACATTCTGGGGTCATGGGTGGGACCAAGGGCAGGTCAAGTCTGAACAGCTAGATTCTATTCAGTTGAAATGAGCTTGGTGACTAATACATGCAAGAGGCAAGAGGGCAGAGACAAATGATCCCACCCCAAATATCCCCTCTTCAAGAAGCTTCTGATCAGTCAGAGGGTGGCAGAATCCCAGATCCAGAATGAGGAGATGTCTTTTAAGTCACCAAACCCATCATGCAATTAATTGATCAATAGAAGAATCTACCTACAATCTTGTGTACCAGAAAGAAGATTAGGTAGTAACGCCTAACTTTGCAGATAAAGACAATGAAGTGATTTATTTCAGGTCACATAGACATTGACCAGCAGAGAGGGGATTGAAATTCAGCTCCTCTGACTTCAGCATTCTTCACTGAATTAGAGTCCAGATACATACAAGATTCATTGAATGTGTATGTATAAATATACATGTACACACATATGTATACATACCTGTACAGATATGTTTGTGCATGTATTGTATATGTGTTCATGTTTTTATAGCAGGGGAGACCACCCGTAGCTAAAAAGGATCAGGTAATGTGGTGATCGAACTGAACCTTGAAGGAAGATAGGCATTCTGCAAAGCAGAGGACAGAAAAGAATGTCTCACATCCATGGGAGATAGCTTGGGCAAAGGAGTGGAAAGGGAGATGGAATGTGAAGCACACAGGACAAAAAGTCAGCCAGTTGGGTTAGAAAGTCAAATGCCAGTAGGGGACCAATGTGGAAGTCGCCATGTGAAAGATAAGCTTGAGCCAGAGGTTGAAGCACTTTTCCTGCCAAGTTAGGTGGGTGTCTTGTTTTATTTGGAGGTAGTACAGTCTTGAAACTCTCTGCTACTCTTTGGCACTCTTTGACCCACTGGGCACAATTAAAAAATAAGATTTTATAGTATCTGAAGTATCAAGAGTTGATTCTGAAGATGAGGTGAAAAGTTAACCTCTGAACCAATCAAGAGCCTATTGAGGGTAGTGTGTTCCTCTCCAAGTAGAGGGGCCCTCAGTTTCCCTTACCACCCACACCCCCTACCTTCAATCACTTGACAAGCATTTATTAAGCATGTATTATGTGCCAGACAGAATACTATGCCTTGGAAACACAAATATAAAAACCAAATGATCTCTGCCCTCAAGATGCTTATATTCTAATGGAAGAGACTCCACATACTTATATAGATTTAGGCAAAATGTATACAAAACAGACAGAGACATATTAGAGGCAAAGGCAACTTGATCCATGATGATTTATACATGGCACTAAAGCCTGGGTTTAGTCTACATGAGAGATCATACAGCACAAAAACCCGTTAAAACTAAACAAGCAAAAGATTGTCCAATGGTGATCTTAACGTGTTCCAACAGGTATTCTGTGGAATAGGGATTAGTCTTATTCATCTTGGCCCTAGAGGTCATAACCAGGAGTAACAAGAGGAAGATTCCAAAAGCAAGTTTAGAATCAAGATCAGGAAACATTTTCTAACAATGAACACAGAGTTGGCTTCCTTAGGCAGGAGTGAGCTTTCCATCTCTGGAGGCCTTCAGGAAGAAGATGACTGCCCCTTGTTGGGGACAATGTAGAAAGAAACTTTTTTTTCACTTTGGAGTTAAATCAGATGTACACAAAGAAGCCTTCCTACTCTGAGAGTCTTTCCCTGGCACATGGCAAGCACATAAATGCTTGCAGATGGATGGATGGATGGATGGATGGATGGATGGATGGATGGATGGAAAGCAGCAAGGGGAGAGTTAGCAACTGGCTATTGAGTCCCAATAGGACACAGAGAGCAATCATAGGCTCTTGTTATAAGGGACCTCAATGACTCTAAGGAGTTATCCATACCAAAAAAGCAACCCTTCCCCCAATAACATACCTGATAAGTGGCCAGTAAGTAATACAGCTGGCTTTGGGGGATACATGCTAATAGAATAAGTTTTTCCTCTCAAGGAACTCCCAGAGAAGAAGATTGACAAGACAAAAAAGTGGAATCGACAGGAACGTGCTGCTCCAACATGTAAAAGTTCATCATGTCCTCAGTCAGCCTGAGAATCTATTGTACTTGATGTGAATGTTATGTAAAACAAATAATCCAGAGAAAATTACTCAGAAAAGGATTCCTTTCATAGGGACTGTTCATCCCAGCCAAAGCCAAATATCCATTTTTGCCAGAGTTTTTATTTTATAAATTCCTCCCGACTAGAGTTTCCGTTTCCTTTAATGATCTCTACTAACTTCAACGAAATATCACTCATAGATACTTCAGCTGGTCACTTACATTGGCTTTCTAGTTGTTGAATTGAGTCAAGAAACCAGTTATGTATTTGCCAGATGCTGTGGGGTCAATAGGAGATGTGTGGACTCCATGTAATGCTCACCAGACACACACACACACACAGACACACACACACACACACACACACTAACTGGGGAGATTATCTTCAATAAATCTCTGAAGATTTAGGAACTGTCTTACTACTTCACTTTTCCTAACAGTGACTAGAGTGGCATTCTCACCGGCTGTTCCAGGTCTGCTATTTGCAGTCACTTTTACTGTTGCTGTTGGCATCCAGTATAATAATTACATGCCTTGCTTTCCATGTGTACATCTCATCAGTGGATAGTGGCAAGGGCTAATATTTCTCTGAACCTCAAGCAAAAAAATAGAGAATTCTTTGATGGTGAAAGCTTAATTAGAAATCAATCCATTGCCAAATTTTGTTGTTTCCGCCTTCACAACATATCCTTCTCATATATAAGGCCTCCACTCAAGTTCAATTCCTCATCATCTCCTCCCTGGACTATAGCAATTTGTTTCTATTTTGTCTTTCTTCCTCCAACGTCTCCCCACTCCAACCCATTCAGCTGCTAAAGTGGTTTAAATAAAGCATAGGACTGATCATGTCCCCCTCTCCTACTCAATAAATGTCAATGGCTTCCTGTTGCCTCCTAGATCAAATATGAACTCCTCTGTTTGGAATGCAAAGCTCTTTACAAACTGCCCCCTCCCAACCTATTCCAGTCTTTGTACATGTCACCTGCTCCCCCAAACCTGTTGCACCAGACTCTCGCCTCACTGGTGTAGACAATTGTACCATGCTTTTGTGGAAGGCAGAGGAAATTAGAGAGGGAGAAAGGAGGGCTCCTCAAATCTCTTATGTCTCAGTTTTCTTGAGTTTCTTCAGGCTCTATAGTCACTTTGGATGCCTCTGGCTTCCAGCATTGAGAGAAATAAAATGGAAGATGCTGACCCTACTCCACAAGGCTGAAGGAAAAATAAGACTCTGGGAAGACTCTTGCGTGAGAAAAGCTGGAAATCTCTATCATGGCCCCATCATTCCCCCTTGGGTGAAATTTAGGATTCTTTCTTGGGTGAGTTGAATTACTTCACTCTAAATGAGAGATATCCTTCACTCTGTGTTATCTGGTACATACTCTCTTATGAATACTTTCTCTTATTTCTGTTTTGCTGTTGACTTGGATGCATGAGTTTCTTTGCTACTTACTATATGTGTTCATTGTGAAACTGGTATTTGGTGGGAAGGGAGTCAAGCCTTGACTCTAAAGCTTGGGTCCTCCTTTCCCCATTAATTAATAGTGGTTAGAAGTTTGGCCTGAACCTGAATACTACATCTCTTCAACTAACAAGTTTTAAGGGTGAGCAGATATAATTCTAGCCCAGTACCTCCTGTCTCAGAGAAGAGCAGAGTAGCAGTCAACCTTCTGCCCCAACCTCATGATTGCCCATCTGGAAGGAATGAAAGGCCCTTGGAGAAGGGTGAGAGAAGAAGATGCCACACAATGACATTCCCATGCTTCATGTTGGGGGAGGAGGGGGAAAGGTCAGCCTTACTCTGTTTACTTCACCTCTCTCCATGTACTAAGTGATCCAGCCATAATCCATCTTAATGCCTTGGGACACATCATCTCTTATCTCTGTGCCTTTGCACTGGATATGTTCTATTCCTAGAATGCCCTCTCATCTCAGTTCTGGCTCTTAGTTTCTTGACCTTCCCTCAAGTCTAAGCTTGAATCTTACCTTCTGTTGGAAGTCCTTTGTTCCCCCAGCTTTGAGGATATATAACCTTTAAGGATATGAGATAACCTCCCATATACCCTCCATGCACTGTGTATGGATTTCTTTATGTTTATTTTGTCTTATACATGAGAATGTAAGCTTCTTGAGGGCAGAGACTATTTGAATGATTGTTTTTATATGCCTAGCACTTAGAGATATGATGGCACATCATGAATATGTCATAAATACTTGTTGACTCATTGGTTTAAAGCCTTTAGTTTCTTTCACATGAGAAAAGGTAGAACTCACTTCTCTTTTCTAGAGTTCACATGATTAATCTGATTAAAAACCTTAGACTTTTCACAATAAGCATTTTCCTTTTCAAAAAACCACTGATCCAACTTCTTCTGCTCTAAGTCCTTCTTAGGTAATCAACCATATTCTCATGGTGGAGAAAATTTTCCAGGATAGCATGGCAGAGATGTTTCTGCAAGATGAGCCATTCTTCATCCACATAGATATTTCCCCTGGGATGTAGATCACTAGAGTGTAAGGTACTTGAGGAAACTATCTCTAGTTTCATTGTGCTGCTCCTATCACTTAGTCCAGTCACTGGCATGTAGTAAACACTTAATCAATGACTCTTGGATGGATGGATGGATGGATGGATAATTGAATAGTAGATATTTCCTCTCTTTCATTCATGGTATCTTCTTTGGAAAGTGATATTCCTGATATAGAGTGAACTAATCCTCATCTCAAAAATTCTTCTGGGTGATGGAAAAATGAAGAGGGATTATTTTAAACAATAAAGAAGGTCCAAATAAGCTATATTTGGTCTTCTTTAAGGAAGCCTTTCTCCCTGAACTTGGAAATATTTTCATCTAATGTTAACGTAATTAGATAGAAGGCATGTTGATATAAGATTGCCCCTTGGAAATGGGATAATATTGCATTTTCTAAGAACAAACCTAAGCCAGATGGCTACTTTTTGTGCTCTCCAGTCAATCACCTTAAATTTTTCATTTCAGCCACAACTGACACTTCTGAAACTACATGGGGGAGAAATGTATGCATGTACTCCTATTAGGAGGAAATACTAACTTCCCCCTCCTCGCAAAGCTGAAAAATGTATGTGACGGTTTCTTCACCAAAACCCAGAGCTCAGATGAGAAAACTCCATGAACTCTCACTTTCTCCCATCACTAAACTCTCTCCAAGCAGGGTAGAACTACTCAAGCCCTCAGCATCCCCACAATGTAACATACACTATATAAAAATGCAAAAGAAAAAAAGATACATTAGATACAGTTGTGGCTCTAATGAGCATTCCATCAAGGGCTGAATTTTAAGGTAGCAGCAAGAGTTGGAGGGCTCCTGACAACCATTGAGGTGTGAGGAGCAAAATGGTGAGAGTGGGAGCACCCAACAATCCAATGATTCCAGGGATTTTTACTGTACCCTCACTTGGGGGGGAGGGATATGATTTCAGCTGGAAATGGAATCATCCCAATTCAAAAGAAATTTCCCACCAATGAAATTATTTTGTGTTATTATAGGATTCCTATATATTTCTCAGAGATGTTGATTTATTATTTTACATATTTTTATAATGCAAAGGGTGGCCTTTCTTTCTGGATCTCAGGGTGGTGGTTGGATTTAAACAGGAAGGAAGAAGATTCAAGTGCTTGCCAAGCTTCAGAGGCTATGAGAAAGCAAGAGGAAGGGGGGCAGAGGGGAAGAGAGGGAGAGAGAGATGATTGCCATATTACAGCTGCCATACCTGGAACTAGCAAATTCTAGCAGATTATCCCATGGATTTAAATTTTGTCAATTAGGTTATATGATCCAGTAAATTCACCAAATCAATCGAAGGCAGATATTTCCAGGAGTGGGATTACTCCCTGGAAGAGATAGCAAAATGCTGACCTATGTTCTAGGTGCATGGCTCTGGGGTTCTGGGACATGGCTCCCTGATGCATTCAGCTCAGGGGTTTCCATATTTTAGGAATGGCATCAATGAACCAGAGGGTACCCACAAAAGGGCAAGGATGGAAGACCCTGCCACATAGGGATAAGCTGAAGGAATTGGGAATTGGAGAGGACAGGACTGGAAACATGCCACCATGATGGTGGGTTCCACATATTTGAAGGACTGTCATGTGAAAAAGATCATAGACTTGTTCTACCTGACTCTAGAGGCTGAACTAGAGTCATAAACAATCAGCTCACAGTCTAGAACAGGATGGCTACAAAGGTCATGGCTGCAAGCCTCCCATTTTATAGAAGAGGAAAGTAAGTTTCAGGGACATAAGGTGATTTGCTAAACTTCCACAGACAGCAGGTTCCTAGATGCATCCAAATCCTCTGACTTCAGAGCTGCTGTTTTTTCTGTTTAAAAGTAGACTTGGCTGTGGGTGGAGATGTGTTCTTC
>JAJHZJ010000681.1:0-134589 GCA_023548195.1 Bettongia penicillata ogilbyi | reverse complement strand
CTGAAACTGTACTCTCTATGTTGTTAGTCCTTCATTTTTCAAAGGAGACCAATGACATCATGGGGTGATGTCTTAACTTGTATGTGAATTGAATTTAAGTAACTAAGATAGAGGTGCACAAAGTAGTCAGCCTCACTTTCTCTTTCAGTTATGGAAGCCCAGTGGCAAGACAAAGGTCAAGATGGCCATCAATGGCCTGGGATGCAGTGGATGACCTTGACATCTCTGATTTCTGACCAATTTCTAAATGTTCCACAGGACCTGCTTCAGTTGTCTTCATGACTGTTGGAACAAATTGTTCTTATCTGTCTATTCCAGCAGGGTGAGTCTTCACCCCCTAACTCATGAATAGGTTTGAGGTCCATCAGTTACCTTCAACATGGTTTGGCCCTGTGACTACTACACATGTTAGAGCTGCTCTCTGCCTACGGCTGCATTCCCTGAGAGCACGCATGGAAAAAGAAAGCTGAAGATTTAGAAAAAGTAAATCTTGATTTTCTCACAGGCTGTGTTACTTTGTAGATTTTTTCAGGTTCTAAAACTACACACTTCTCATAGAAAACCAATTTAAGAGTTTTGTATTATATTCTCAGCATCAACAAACCCAAGTTTTGTCAGACCAGAGTAAAAAAAGAAGTAAGGGTATGTTGTTGTTAAATTCAACACAGATTTAAAAGTTTATTTTCTTTATTTTCTTCACAAAATCTCAGTGGTGAAATTCCAAAGGCCATCTAGTCCAACCCAATCCCGATCAAGGACTCCGACTATAATATTCCCCAAAAGGGCTCATCTAATGTCTTCTTTAAGATTTACAGTGAGAAGGGAATTCAACATCTCTTAAGGCTGGCTGTTCCACTTTGGCAAAGTTCTAGTTATTAGGAAATTGTTATTTTTATTATAGCAAGATTGTTTTTGTCTTTGCAACTTTGACCCACCTCTCCTAGTTGTGCCCTCTGTGGTCAAGCAAAAAAAAATAATAATAATTTTCCCCAGCCTGGGAAACAGGATGAAGGGCTGGCCTGGAAGGCAAGAAAACCTAGGTTCCAATCCCACCACAAGCACTTTCTTTGATTTCACTTTCAATGGCCACTCCCTTTCTTCACAATCACTCCTACTACTTCCATTTTGCTCTTCCCATGCCTGTTACAAGTTATGTAGACTCCAAGATGTGAGACAGGGAAGAAAGATGAAAATGTAGTGACCTGACAAGATGAAATCAGATTATCTTCGGCCTTCTCATTTGCATTCGTGTGTCCCCATATGTTATCCATGATGTGGTACTTTATGAACACTCCTCTACATGTTTTCTTATTTATTGTCTCTGGTCACCTTATCAAATGAAGCCCCAAGCACCAATGTGTCCAATGAACCCAAAGTGGATAGAAATTTGCAACTACTAAAAAGCCTACTTTGGGACTTGAACTCTTTGGGTTTGAGGTCAGAAAGCTCTGAAACTGTCTCCTGATGTCATTTAAAGGGAACAGGGAGTGATGGTTCAGAGGCAGGTAACCTTCAAATACTTTACATGATTGTTCCTGATCTCTCAAATCTAGAACATGTTTCAGAAACCCAAAGAAAACACACTCTGTGGAATATTTGAATAACCTAGAAATCAGGAAATATGTTACTGGAGAGAGAAGTTGAGAGAGAAATGAAGAGAATTTAATGTCTCCTTCTCAAAACTTGCATAATGTTTCATTTGGGAGAGCTTCAAGTCATGAGAAGCTGGCTGTTATAGGCTTTACTCAGATGAAATAATCCCCTGTGCCCTCATGGGCCCTCACTGTTGATTTGGTCAGAGGACCTCCACAAACCACATGAACCATTCCAGGAGTGTCCATGTCAGCAGCTCAGCAGCCTTCACATTCCAATGCTGAGCAATTAGTTGGGCCGCCATATATTTATGGAGCCCCGTTAAGCCATTTCCTGTACCCCAGGGTCATGCCAGGGGATTGCTTCAGAAGGCTCTCTTATTTCAAGTTTCACAACTTTTATTCCATTGTTAATACCATGAAGGAATGATGTGAAAATTTCACAAGGTTCCCAAGTTTGGTTTGGAAGAGAATCCAAAGGTTCATTTGCTTTCCCAGAGTTTATCCAAATGTCTTGGTTGGGTAATCATTCCTGATTGGCCTTTCTCAAGAGACTTTGCTGGCCTCCAGCCCAGCCAAAAATACCACAGAGCCAGACCATCAGGAAGGACAGAGGGGCATGGGATGGTCTTTTTTTCCTCTTTAATTTCAGAATGAAAAAGTACTTTTTGGAATATAAGAAATAAAGACATGTTGATTCATGTTTTGTATAGACATCAGGGCACTCTGCTCATCCAAACATATGCACATACATAGGCACTTATACATGCTATTAGAATCATAGAAACAAATATCATTTATTATGGAAATTAAGATGCAATATGATATAATAAGGGGAAAGTTCTAGACCAGAAAACCTGGGCTTGACACTTTTCTCTGCCATTTAGCAGCTGTGTGTCTGGAGACTAGATAACCTCTCTGAGTATCACTTAGCTGATCTGGAAAATGTGGATAATAACACTTGTATTCTCCACCTTATAAGATTGTTTTGAGGATCAAAAGAGCAATATTGGTAAAGCACTTTACCAACTTTAAAATGATATGACGCTTCCACTCCAATTGCATGGCATGATGTAGAGACAGCCATCATTGTCCTGGTGACTCTCTCTACATCATGCACAAGTCATTTTAACACTGTGACAAGATGATGAGGATGAGGATATGTCAACATGCTTCATAAACCTATGTCTTTTCTCAGTCAATTGATATAGGCCAATCTTAAGACACAATTTCTTCTCTAAACCTAGGTGAGACCAAATAAAAGATAAAATCAAAGAGCCCTTCAAATCTAAAGATGAACATGAGGAAGGACTTTAAGTCAGTGGAAGACTTCACTTGTCAAAAACTCTAGAAATTTTGCCTAGTATCAAAATGCTGCCACAAACAATGTTGTTCAGTCCTTTCAATCATGTCTGACTCTTCATGACCCCATTTGGAGTGTTTTTGGCAAAGGTCCTAGATTGATTTGCCATTTCCTTCTTCAGATCATTGTACAGATGAGGAACTGAGGTAAACAGGGGTAAGTTACTTGACCAGGGTCACACAGCTAGGAAGTGTCTAAAGCCAGATTTGAACTCATTAATGTGAGTCTTCCTCAGTCCAAGCCAGTGCTCTTTCCACTGTGCCACCCAACTGTTCCAAATACAAATACCAATGTCTCAAAGGAATTAGAAAGGGAGATGGATACATTGGAATTTTAAGAGGTCCTTTTGCAATTTGACAGCATGAATACAACTAGCAGATCTAAAAGAAAGGATTTAACAAAAGTTGGAATTTTCTAACATACTCCCCATAATATTTGACAGGACTTTACAAATATATTGGGACAAATCCTATTTTTGACAATTTGTGACACAGTTAGTGCCACAATAGAAAGTGGAGAGCCAGCAAAGAATACCTTTAAGGGAAGATGGTAAACACTGCCAGGGTGAAAAATGCTTGAGAGACTTATTGGATGTGTGTGGAAAGACAACTGAGAATCAAAGCAATATCAAGGCATACTTGAATTACATATAACCCATCCAAAGGTAATCCATAAAAAAAATTCTGTAATCCAGAAAACAAAAACATAACAGAAATCACATATCCTCTTAATCAGCGATTGAAAGGAAAAGTCAAAAGTTTCCATCAAAAGCAGTGAAGCAAGCAGAATAAACAACTTAACATAAATCAAAAACTTTATTCCAAAGACTTAAGATGCAAAAAAATCAGAGGAGACAGAGAATCTCCAAAGATGGAGGATTTGGACAATCTCTCATCATCTATTAGCACTCAAGAAATCTAACAAGATAAAAACATGGGCTGGATAGAATAAGAATTAGAAAGCTTGTTCGCAATCAACACAATGAAGAATTACATCAAGTCAGGTGATTGAAGCCCAAGGATTTTTTCAAAAATGTAAAGTGGGGAAGTGTAGTAGTAATTTAAATGGAAAGATCTTTCTCATTAATTAATAGGCCCTTATGATCTGCTTAAATTGCCTGGAAGCCTGGGTCACATGGGGTGGGAGGAGCTTGCTGAAAAGGTGGAACAGGAAGAAGTGGAGCGGAACAGGGAGAAAGTGAGTGAATGGGGTCAGGTCAGAGGGGATAGAAAGCAGACCAGCTGATGCAGGTGACAGTTGATAGTGAGAAGGCCCTGGCTGGGGAAGGGGAGATTTGAGAATGGCTTTGCCCTCTGTTGTGATCATGTTTATTAACTTCTTGGTCACCATGAAGGATTTTGCTTTCTAGTTCTGGGATTTGGCTTTCTAGTGTTTAAATAAATGTTTTCCTTCTGCCTTCTATATGGAGAGTTTTTTATACTTGGTGATTGAGAACTACGCTGGCATATTCATAGTCACCACAAGTTCTATGAATATTGCCTTGGCGATACAGAAAGTGGACGAAATGAGCAACGATTGTCTCAAACACTTCCCAGTGGTTCATTTATTCATTCAAAGCAAGTCACTTTCCAGTTCTTCTTAGATGAAATTATGATCATATTTTTCATAAGAGGTCATCATTTTTATACTATCAAAAGATGAGAACTCTAGTTATCCCTCCAAATATAGGCCAATTGTGTTTGCACAGAGCATCCATAACTTGTGGCATTTTAAAAAAGCTATAAATACCTACAAGAAAACACTATATTTTCTGAGTATTAAAAAGATGTGCCAAAATGTCCTATGGGCTTAAAGAGCAATTCATTTTTTATTTTAGATGATTGAACAAGTTGCCTGAAAATTACATATATTCATCAAACTAATTAATTATCAAATGTCTTCAATTCCTTTCTTTACTCATGGCTTATTTGTGTATTGCAAATATATGAAATGGATCCAGAATGGTGAAGGTGGAAGAATATTTGATGTTCATGTGGAAAAGTGTTCCTCTTTAAAATGGACTCCCACAGAATAAGGTGAAAAAACAGTAGAAATACAAGGTAGTATTTTTCATGAGGTCAGTTTGATCCCATTACAGCTATACCTAATGTCAATTCCACTGTTGTCTTTCCTAAATATAACTAGCTCCAACTTTCAAATTAAACAGAGATTCAAATTAAAATATCTCATTAATCACTGGATATAAATGGAGGGCAGGGACAGCTAGAATGGTACAGTAGATAGAGTGCTGGACCAGGAGCCAAGAAGACCTGAGTTCAAATACTGCCTCAGATACTTACTAGCTGTGTGACCCTGGACAAGTCACTTAATCCCATTTGCCCCAGTTTCTTTATCTATAAAATGAGCTAGAGAAGGAATTGGCAAACCATTCCATCATCTTTGCCAAGAAGATCATAAATGTGGTCTCAAAGAATGGGACACAACTGAAAAATGCCTTGCAAACAAACACCAAACTATGGAGTACATGAAATTGTATGATTTTATTTTTATACTTTTTATATTCTATTAAAATTTAAAGATGAAAATACAAAAGTAAAAGGAAGGAAAAACCATTGCCATGTGCACAGCAAAATGTAAGAGACAAATGCAGCAAAAAATTTCCAATTCAAGAAAGCCTATGCAATAAATACCACACATTGTGCTCCAAGTTCTCCATCTTTTCTTTGCTTCCTTGTAAGTTCTTTTCCTCTCTTCCGTGCACTTTTTACTTTGTTCTTTTTTACCCCTTCCTATTCCCCCTCCCCCAAGATGGCTACAATTAAGCACAGAGATACACATACACACACACAGAGATACACATATATGTATATACATATACACATATATACATACCCTTACATACATATACATATACTTAGACATCTATAATCATATTCTACACATGCATCTATGTAAGACCATACTATATTTGTTTGTCCTCTGTTTCTCTGAGGGTGGATAATATTTTCCTTCATATATCCAAGGCTTTCCATAATTTTATAGGTCCATTAACTCATTGTTTCCTATACTACAGCAATATTCCAGCCTTATACTGTACATATATACATACATGCACACATACACATATGCACATATAAGGACACATATACAAAATGTACATATGTACATACATACACATACATATATACATGTATACACACATATATATGCATACATACACAAACCTACACATTTATCTTGTTATAGATATCTTACATTTTTGTATAATCTGTGTGTGTGTTCAACCTTCATTGCCGAAGAAGACCATGACATAAAAGAAATAATGACATGACTTGCACTTGACTTTGTTTTTTGAGTGAGGGAGGGCTGTGCAGATCACCAGGCTTACTTCTACTCCATAGCAATTTGAATCCAGTGACCAGACATTCATCAAGATGACTGGAGATGTCACAGGATGAGGCAATTGGGGTTAAGTGACTTGCCCAAGATCACACAGTTAGTGAGTGTCAAGTGTCTGAGGTGAGATTTGAACTCAGGTTCTCCTGACTCCTGCACTGGTGCTCTATTCACTGCACCACCTCATTGTCCTTGTAGATAATCTAAAAGAATATTGATTAATATGGCTGATATATAGTGCAGCTTCTCTATCTTTCTATTTTGATTAAATTTATTGTAGTTTTTAACTTTATCTGAGGTCATGATTACTTGATTGTTATCCCTGCCTTTTTACCCCTAATAAATTCTATTCCTGATTTTATTTTATGTTTCTATCTATCTCCTGTTTCCTATCCCTCCTAATTCCTCTACTTCTACCTGTTATCTTGCGCTCCTATTACTTAACCTATCCCCCACCAGTGAGCCCTCCTTATCCTCTACCCCCACCCTGAAATGCTTCCTTTGTCCTCTCCCCCTTCTTATCTCCTTAGTCTTTTATTTCTTTCTGAATTGAGAAGATTTTCAGACCTCCCAGATACATGTATATTATTCCTTCTTTAACCCATTCCCAATGAGAGCAGGGTAACAGAACTACCAACCTTCCTCCCCATCTAATTCCTTTGTGTCAGTTCTTCCTCTTGCACCTCATTGATATAAGATAATTTCTCGTTTTAGCTTTTTCTAGACAGTTTACTTTTCAATATCATATCATACTCAGCTCTACTCTAATATTTCATTCAAATTACCCAATTACTAGTAATAATCTTAGATGTACAATTTGTATTTGCTTGTATTAAAAAGTAAATAATCTATTCTTATTGATATAAACCTTGTAATTAATCTTTGATGTTTACCTTATATTTCTCTTGGATTTGCATGTCAAATTTTCTATTGATTTCAGGTCTTTTCGCAACAAAATCCTGAAAGTCTGGCAATCTATTAAATGCCTATTTTTTTCATTCAGGATGATGCTTAACTTTTGGGGTGTGATATTTTTGGCCACAACCCCAGTTCTTTTGCGATTCAATATGTAGTGCTTCAAGATCTGCAGTCTTTTAGTATAACTATTGGTAGGTCTTGTTTGATTATAATTGTAACTCAGCCATATTTGAATTGTTTCTTTTTTCCTTCTAGTTTGTAATATTTTCTCATTGATCTGGGGATGTTGGAATGTAGTTATCCATGATTCTGTAGATATTCCTCAAAGGATCTCTTAGAGGTAGCTATTAGTGGATTTTTTTCCTATTTCAGCTTTCCCCTCTTGCTTTAACACTTCATGATAATTTTCTTTAATTATTTCTTATATTATTGTATCAAGATTCCTATTTTTATTGTAGCTTTCAGTTAGTCCGATTATTCTTTTTTTAATAAAAATTTATTTATTAAAATTTTTGCATTCATTTTCACAAAATTTGGGGTTCCAAATTTTCTCCCCTTTTCTCCTCTCCCCCCACCCAAATACACCGAGCAATCTAATTTTCCCTATCACCAATCTGCCCTCTCTTCTATCATCCCTCCCTTCTCTTGTCTCCATCTTCTCTTTTGTCCTGTAGGGCCAGATGACTTTCTATTCCCCATTAACTGTATTTCTTATTTCCTAGTAGCAAGAACAATACTAAACAGTTGTTCCTAAAACTTTGAGTTCCAAATTCTCCCCATCCCTCCCTCCCCATCCATTCCCTTTGGGAAGGCAGGCAATTCAATATAGGCCCTATCTGTGTAATTTTGCAAATGACTTCCATAATAGTCGTGTTGTGTAAGACTAACTGGATTTCCCTCCATCCTATCCTGCCCCCCATTGTATCTATTCTTTCTTTTGATCCTGTCCCTCCCCGAGTATTGACTTCAAATTGCTCCCTCCTCCCATTACCCTCCCTACCATCACACCCCCCCTTGCTTATCTCCTTCTCTCCCACTTTCCTGTATTGTAAGACAGGTTTTCATACCAAAATGAGTGTGCATTTTATTCCTTCCTTTAGTCGAATGTGATGAGGGTAAACTTCTTGTTTGTTTCTCAGCTCTCCTCTTTTTCCCTCCACTAAAAAGTCTCCTGCTTGCCTCTTGAATAAGACATAATTTACCCCATTCCATTTCATCCTCTTTCCTCCCACTACATTTCTCTCTCACCATTTACCTTAATCTTCCTTTTAAGATATGGTCCCATCCTATTCAATTCACTCTGTGCTCTCTGTCTCTGTATGTGAGTGCATGTGTGTATCTGTGTGTGCATGCACACGTGTACATGTGTGTGTATGTGTGTGTGTGTGTGTGTGGTCCCACCAACTACCCAGATACTGAAAAGTTTTAAGAGTTACAAATATTGTCTTTCCATGTAGGAATGTAAACAGTTCACTTTTGGTAAGTCCCTTATGACTTCTCTTTGCTGCTTACTTTTTCAGGCTTCTTCTCAGTCTTGTGTTTGAAAGTCAAATTTTCTTTTCAGCTCTGGTTTTTTCATCAAGAATGCTTGAAAGTCCTCTATTTCATTGAAAGACCATATTTTCCCCTGAAGTATTATACTCAGTTTTGCTGGGTAGGTGATTCTTGGTTTGAGTCCTAGTTCCTTTGAATTCTGGAATATCCTATTCCATGCCCTTCAATTCCTTAATGTAGAAGCTGCTAGATCTTGTGTTATCCTGATAGTATTTCCACAATACTGGAATTGTTTCTTTCTAGCTGCTTGCAATATTTTCTCCTTGACCTGGGCATTCTGGAATTTGGCCAAAATGTTCCTAGGAGTTTCTCTTTTTGGATCTCTTTCAGGTGGTGATCGATGGATTCCTTGAATATTTATTTTGCCCTCTGGTTGTAGAATATCAGGGCAGTTTTCCTTGATAATTTCATGGAAGATGATGTCTAGGCTCTTTTTTTGATCTTGGCTTTCAGGTAGTCCCATAATTTTTACATTGTCTCTCCTGGATCTATTTTCTAGGTCAGTTGTTTTTCCCATGAGATATTTCACATTCTCTTCCATTTTTTCATTCTTTTGGTTTTGTTTTGTGATTTCTTGGTTTCTCAGAAAGTCATTAGGCTCCATCTGTTCCATTCTAATTTTGAGAGAACTATTCTCTTCAGTGAGCTTTTGAACCTCTTTTTCCATTTGGCTAATTCTGCTTTTGAAAGCATTCTTCTCCTCATTGGCTTTTTGAACCTCTTTTGCCAATTGAGTGAGCCTATTTTTCAAGGTGTTATTTTCTTCACCATTTTTTTGGGTCTCCTTTAGCAAGGTATTGACCTGTTTTTCATGCTTTTCTTGCATCTCTCTCATTTCTCTTCCCAGTTTTTCCTCCACCTGTCTCACTTGATTTTCAAAATCCTTTTTGAGCTCTTCCATGGCCTGAGCCCACTGGATATCCACCTAGGATGTCTGGGATACAGAGGCCTCGATCTCCCCATCTTTCCCTTATGGTAAGAATAGTTCCTTGTCATCAGAATTGAAAGGCGGGAACATCTGTGCCCCCTCAAAGTAGCTCTCTATAGTCTTATTTCTCTTCCCTTTTCTTGACATTTTCCCAGCCAGTTACTTGACTTCTGAGATTCCTGTCCACCCCTACCTAGATCCACCCAGCTAGTGCTTGGGGTCTGAGATTCAAATGGGCTTTCAGCGGTGGGCACAGCTGCTATTCAATGTGAGCTTAAGTTCTGGTGCTCAGGTGGGGGCAGGCCCACCTCCCAGGCTCAGTTCCCTCAGGGGCTTTATGCAGAGACCTTCAGTAATGGGGCGGGTGGGGGCAGGGCCGTCTCCCAGGCTCAGTTCCCTCAGGGGGTTTATGCAGAGACCTTTGGTAATGGCCCTGAACTTCTGCCTGCTGGTCCGGGAGTCCCAGGTGCCACTGCCTCTGCTGCTCCCTCCGCAGCTGCCTCCCAAGGGGGCCCGAGTCAGGGAGATACCCCACTCCCCTCTTGTCCAGGCCAGATCGCTCTCTCACTGACCTGTAGCATCTGTGGGCAGAGGGACCTTCGCAGCCACTGGACATTCCGTCCCTGAAACCTGCTTGGATCAGCTCCTCTCCAGCCACGCGGCCAGGGCAGCTCAGTGGTGGGCTCTGCTTTCCGACACGATGGACCCTGGGGACGGCTCTCCAGGGCTCTCTGGAACGGAGATCTTTTCCACTGTGTTTCTGCACACCTTGCAGTGATCCAGAATTCGTGGGGAGTTCTTCTTGCAGGAAATATATGGACTGTGGTTTCGGAGCTAGTATACGTGAGTCTTTCTACTCCACCATCTTAGCTCCACCCCCCTAGTCCAATTATTCTTATGTCTTCTGTTCTTGATCTGTTTTCCAGATCAGTTGTTTTTCTTATGAGATGTTTGATTCTCTCTTCCATTTCTTTTCATTCTTTATGTAATTTTTTTGTTATTTCTTAATTTCTTTTAACTTCATTGACTTCCCCTTGCCCAATTCTAATTGTCATAGAGTTGGGTTTTTTTCCTTAACACTTGGGATCTCCTATTCTAACCAGTTGATTTTCTTTCATAATCTTCTTGTTTTGTTTTGTTTTGTTTTTGGATTGTTCTCATTTTTTTCTCCAATCTCTTCCATTTGATTTTTAAAAGTCTTTTTTAAGTTCTATGAATTCTTTTGATGCAAGTAATGATTTGACATTACTCTTTGGGGTAGGAGAGGCTTTTTTGCTTTAATTTTTCCTCTGAAGATGAATCCCAGTCTTCTCTATTTCCATAGTAACTTTCTATGGTTGCATTCTTTCTCCTTAGTCTGCTCATTTTTATTTTCGTTTGTAGAATCTTATTAATGTAATCACTTCTAGTCTTAGAGCAAGAGAAATGTTACCTATGGTCTCAGATCTTCCTTCAGTTCTCCCCTCTGGCCTGAAACTGAAACAAGAATTCTGCCCTCCAGTAAGTGCTCATAGCCAATGGCAACCCAACTTCACTGCTTCTGCAACTACCAGGCATATGCTGGTTCCTTATTGACCAGGACCAGATCATGGCAGCACAGTTGGGCCTAGCAGCCCTTGTCAGCACAGATTTCCTCAATATTCACCTGCTTAGATGTCTAACACCCCACAATGTCCAGGAGGTAAAAATTTATATGGCTGGGGTTGAGACTACCTCCCAATACAGATAGCCCTGGGGCTTACCACTTGCTTTTTCATCAGAACTAATCCAAAGGTCTTTACACTTCACAGGGATTGAATCTCAGATCTTCTTCAGTTGTCCTAGTAGCACTGCTCTTCCTGAACTCTTGTTTGTTTTTACTACTCTCCATTCACCATGAAATGTTATTTTGTCTTATTTGTGGAAGAAATCTGGAGAGCTTGGAATGTTCTGACCTACTCCACCATCTTCCCAAAATCCTCTGTATGATTTTACATATAAAATATTACTTGAAATACTGTATTCATCTTGTATAATCTTTCCACTATGATATCAAAATGTCATTTGGACTGATGTCATAACTTTAAAGTTCTTAAAACTCATCAAAGGGAAATAGAGACTGACAGCTTCAAGCTTGAAACTGGTTGTGAAATGGAACCAATGAGAAAGACAGCCCTTATAAATATTATATTCTACCACTGGATGGAATCTCTGAAATGACTAAGATCCAATAGCAGAGACAAAAAGCCTTCTATGAGTGCCCTTTATACAAATTCAGCCCACTATATGATGACAAACAGAAGTTGAGTAAATACATGACTCATGTTGATTTCTTTGTGGAAATAAGGTGTTTATGATGACAATTCAGGTGATTACTTAGATACTAGGGCTTAGTGATCAATGAAAAATATGAAATAAATTAATAGAAAATGTACAACACATTCAATCCAATAACCATTTATTAAGAGTCTACAACATTCCAGGCACTGTGCTAAATTCAAGGGTTTTTTAAAATATTTATTTATTTATTTTTAGTTTTCAACATTCATTTCCACAAAATTTTGAATTCCATATTTTCTCCCAATCTCTCCCCTCCCCACACGCCAAATGCTGTGCATTCTGATTATCCCTTCCCTCAACCTGCCCTCCTTTCTAACACACCCCTCCCTTCCCTTATCCCCATCTTCTCTCTTTTCTTGTAGGGCAAGATAGACTTCTATGCCCCATTACCTATATTTCTTATTTCCCAGTTACTTGCAAAAACAATTCTCAACATTTGTTCTTAAAACTTTGAGTTCCAACTTCTCTCCCTTCTTCCCTCCCCACCCATCTCCACTAAGAAGGCAAGCAATTCAATATAGGCTATATATGTGTAGTTTTGCAAAAGACTTCCATAACACTCATGTTGTGTAAGACTAACTATATTTCCCTCCATCCTATCTTGCCCCCAATTTATTCTATTATCTCTTTTGACTTTGTCCTTCCCCAAAAGCGTTTATTTCTAATTACTCCCTCCTCCCATTTGCCCTTCTTTCTATCATCCCCCCCACTCCACTTATCCCCTTCTCCCCTACATTCTTGTAGCATATGATAGATTTTCATACTAAATTGTGTGTGCATGTTATTCCCTCCGTAAGCCAAATTTTTTGAGAGTAAGCTTCACTTTTTCCCTCTCACCTTCTCCCTTTTTGAGGCAGAGTAAAGATGGCAGAGTAGAAGAACACACCTCTACAAGCTCTCTTCCCAAAGACCACAAAATACCTGTAAAAAATGACTGTTCATAGCAAAAGAGGAAAAAAATAATAACTTCTAAAAACTTTAGAGAAAGATGGAGGAAAACATAAATCTAACTCATAGATTAAGATGTGAATGGATGAAATAATCCAATAAAATGGAAAAATAAGCTACAGAGGGCATGAGAAAGCAAAATTCTGCAATGTGTTACTTGAAAGAAACATTAAAAATAAATTCGAAATCAAACTGAGCAGTGGGGGTGGGGGAAATTTTCTATGTATCAAATTGAATCCAAACATGAAGGAATAATCATCATGCTATCAGAGACAACAAAACAAGCATTCAAAAAATAAAAAGGGAGAAATAAGGAAACTATGTCATGGTAAAGGGAACCATAAACAGCAAAACACTATCAGTAATAAACTTAGCCATTACAAATGCCTTAGTATTCAAATTCATAAAGAAAATTTCAGCTGATCATCTAGAAGACATATTCAGTAATATAATGGGGAAAGGATATTTCAATATCCCTTGCTCTCAGTTTTGGATAAGTCTAACAGAAAAATAGGCAAAAGGGAAAATATAGAACTGAACAAATTTCTCGTGATATATTTAGACTTGTGATATCTTCTAAAGGGGATAGTAAAATAATGTACATATTTCTCTGCACTACATGGAATTTCTTCAAAAATTGAACATGTAGTAAAAAAAATGTCAAAAGGCAGAAATGCTCAATACATTCTTTGCAGATCATATACAAATAAAAGATACAGAAGTGAAAACTTAACAATGAAATCTTAAATAATGAGTGGGTCAAAGAACAAATCATAGAAACAATAATGACATAAAAGAAAATGATAATGATGAACCCACATACCAAATTCCTACAATGAAGCTAAAGCAGTCCTTGGTGAGAAATCAAGTCTTTACAATCATACATTAACAAAATTGAAAAAGGGAAGATTAACAAACTGAATATACATTTTTACAATTTAAAAATCAAGAAAAAACATAAAATAAGCACAAAAGAGAAGTTGTTAAAAATTAGAGTGGAAATAGATAAATTGGAAATAAAATACATAGAGATAGTGATAAAACTAAAAGGTGATACATTGAAAGGATTAATAGAATTGAAAAACTTTTGACTAAACTGGTTAAAAAGAAGAGAGCAGGAAGTTTAATTGATAAAATATCAAATGATCAAAGTGAAATCACAGCAAAATCAGAAAAAATGTTAAGAAATAATCAAAACATATTCTACAAACTTATGTGCTAACAAAACTAAAAACACAAAATATAAAGGAATACCTTCAAAAAGCAAAATACTCAAACTATCAGAATATTAGATAGAGATCTTAGCTAACCCAATCTCAGAAAAGGAAATTGCTGTAATGGAATTACCAAAGGAAAAAAATCATGGACCTGTTAGATTCCCAGGAGCATCCTATCAAACTTTTAATGAACAGTTAGTACTCATACCTGAAAATTTTTTTTTCAAAAATTTAAAAAGGAAGCAGCTTACCAGAATCCTTCCATGAGACAAAGATAGCCTTAATACCAAAACCAGAAAAGAGATAAAACATGAAAATTATAGACCAATATAACTGATTAGTATTGATTCAAAAAAAATAAACAAAATTCTATCAAGCAGATTGCAACAATTTATCCAAGATATCATCCATTATGGTCAAGTGAGATTTATACCAGGGATACAAGAAGGGTTCAAAAACAGGAAAACGATCAAAATAATTGATTGTACTAAAGCTTAAGACATCTAAAGTCACATGATCTCAATAGATGTAGAAAAATCTTTTGACAGCATACAATATTCTTTGGTGCTAAAAACAAAAAAAAACTACTTGTGAAATATAGGCATACAAGAACTTTTTTGTTAATATCATAAAAATCTACCTAAAATCAAAAGAAAACACTATCTGCAATGGGGATAGACTAGAACTGCTTTCCAATAAATATAGGAGTGAAGCAGAGTAAAGAGGGGATAAAAATTACCCATTTGCTGATGATATTATGGTTTCCTTGGAAAACACCAAGGAATCAGCAAAAATACTTAGAAAGTTAATCATTTCAGCAAAATTCCAGGTTACAAAATAAATATTCAAAAATATATAGTATTTCTAAATAACAATAATAAAACAAAAATTAGTAGAAAAAGAAATACCATTTTAAATAACTAAAAAATACACAATATGTTTGTCACACAAAAGAGTTCTATAAATTGAGTTATAAAGTGTTCCCTAAAGAAATAAAGAATAATCTAAATAGTTTGAGGTATATTCAGTGCTCACAGTCAGGCCATGAGAATATAATAAAAATGCCAATACTGCAAAAATAAATTTACAATTTTAATGCTATACAAATCAAATTACCAAGAGGACAATTTACTTAGCTTGACAAAATAATGGCAAAATTCATTTGGAAAGATACAATATTGAGAATATCAAGGGAAATGATGAAAAGAAGTATGGATAAAGGGCTAATAACTCTTCCAGATCTCAAACTATATTATAAAATAGTCATATCAAAACCCTGTAGTGTTAAAGAGTTTAAAGAAAAGGGAGATAGATCAATGAAACAGAAAAGACAAGGGTGATTCAGAAACAACAGAACTAAATAATCCAATATTTGTAAAGTGGAAAACATAAGTAATCTGGGGAAAAGAATATCTATTTGTCAAAAACATCTCAGAAAATTGGAAATCAGTCTGCCAGAAATTAGACTTAAACCAAGAGCTTATACCACATACCACAATATATTCTAATTGGACATGTGGCCTTAATATTTAAGATCACACTTGAAAAATAAAGAAGGGAAATAAATCATATGCTTCTCAGATAGGGAAGAGATGTATCCTTAAACAAGTAGTAGAAACAATTACAAAAAATAAAATAGATAACTTTAATTACTTTAAATGAGAAGCTTCTGCATAGAAAATGGTAATGCACTAGAATAACAAGGGAAGTGGTTAAATTAGGGGGAAAAAAATCTTTATATTCAATGTCCCTGATAAGGGATTGGTATCCAAGGTACATGAATAATTAACAAATATGTGTAAGACTAGCAGTGATTGCTCAATATATAAATGACCAAAGAATATAAACAAATAGTTCTCCAAAAAAAGAACACAAGGTATTTGCAGTCACATAAAATATGGCCCAAATCGCTAATAATAGGCAAAATGCAAATCAAAAGAGCCTTGATTTTTTTTTTTTACTTCACACACTGAAATTTGGCATAAATTGCCAAAAAAACAAAACAACTGGAAGGAGTCAATGTTGGAGGGCCTATGGAAGGATAAGCACACCAATACATTGTTAGTGGAGCTGTAAAGTGTAACAAATATTTTGGAAAGTAATCTGAAAGAAATGTACATGATAACTTCATTATATTTTTAAAAGGAAACTATAAGTTGTACATAAAAGATTTGCAATTTCATGAGCAATCTTCTTTTTGTTATACTATTTATGAAAGTACTTGCTTTATTCCATAAATTGAAAATAAAATTAAAAAGTAGATGTCCATCAATTGGGAAATGATAAACAAATTCTGCTACATGAATGCAATAAAATATTAACGTGCTTAAAGAAATATGTGTGACAAATACAAAGAAGTATGGAAAGATCTTTATGATCTAATATGGAGTGAAGTGAGCAGTCAAGAAAATAATATAAACAGGAACTAAAACACTGTAGATAAAAAGGACAAATCAAGAAAATCAAAATTAAGCATACAAATTATAAAGATAAAGTGGGACTCAAAACTAAGAGACACAATGAGACCTCCCCTCTGATCTGCCCTTTCCTCAAGGTGGGAGATTCCCAGGTGCTTCACATCACATGCTTCCCTTTTGCAACGTATCAGTCATGCTAACTATTTTCCTCTCAAAAAAATAATTTGTTGTTGAGGATGACTCTCTGAGAAGGGTAGGGGAAAGGATATGTGGGATATTATGGTGATTTGAGAAATGGAAAATATTCATAAAACTCTTTTTTTAAAAAAAAAAGTCTTTGAACTGAAAAGGTAAAGGGGGAGGGGAATCCAGAAATCCACGCAGTCAGATCCTATAGAAAACGTTATAACATTGATTCCATGAGATATCACTGTCTTAATTTAAAGGTACATTGTCAATCTGTGTTCCTTTTACAAGCCTCTATCTTCTAAGACCCAGCAATATATTTACATAGCGACAGTCAAGTGGACAATTAAGTGAAAAATATTTATTGAAGAAACTCAGAAACAAAAGCAAAGACACAAGCTCTTCCCACAAACTTTGGGTGAATTCTAGGAGTTTATAAAAGAATAGGTACATATATAGGGGTAAAAAGGTGGCCAAGGCAACTTGTATTTCTATTTTGTGATGTTTCTGCTCTCATTCTCTCTGCCCAAGAAGTCACTCCACCAGATCCCAGTCCCCACTCCACTGGATATGTTTTTGGTCGGAGCATGTGGCTCCATCACTTGCCCTTGCCTCCCTGTCTCCAACTTTGGGCTCAGTTGAAATCCTGGCCTAGGGTATGGTTATGTCCTTTTGGGAAAAGTCCATACTATAGAAGGAGTTGGGTTCTTGGTTCTGGGGCTTATCATCTCTAAAGCTGGATGTTCTAGGTCACTGACACTTTGCATTTCTTACTGATTCAGCTTGACTCAACTGAACCCCATAGTGAGACTCTCTCCCTCTTCTGATATAAGGTTTCATAGTCAATGCAGCAATCCGCTCTCAGACTCCTCACTTCAGTCTCTAAGAGATAAAAGAGAAAATAAAACTAAACAGCCTTCTCAAACCTGTGAAGATATGACAAATCATCAGCCAACAGATTATTAGAAGTTTCCTATGTCCCATCAGTTGTATTCATCTGATGGTCAGTGCCTTATAATTCCATTAAATTGACTGAGAAACTTTTTCAGTCACTGAGCTGGTAAGTATTCATTTAGCACCTACAGTGTGCCAAACACTGAGAATACAAAATACAAAAACATTGCCTACTGTCAAGGAGTTTACAGCTCACCTGAAGGAGGTAGCATGCAAACAATAATGTGCAAACAGCAGTAACAACAGTTCTAACGTTTATATAGTGCTTATTGTGTGCTAGGAACTATGCTAACTGATTTGAAATTATTTAATTTGATCTTCATAACAACTCTGAGATGCTATTATTATCCCTATTTTCCTATTGAGGAAACTGAGGCGGGCAGAGGTTGAGAGACTTATGTGAGCTCACACAGTTACTGATTATCTTAGGTCAGCTGGAAGCTCGGGTCTTCCTATCTTCAAGCCCAGTACTCTTCCCCACTGCACCACCAGCTGCCTACAGAGGTAGACAGAACCAAAAAATATAAAAGATCAGTTAGAGATAGAAAACAATTTCTGATAGCCATACAATATGAACCTATGCCCCTTACATGCTAGTCATATTTTAGAAAACTCTTTCATACTTAGTTCTTGGGAGTTTGGGGTCATGTGTTTGTTTAAAAATATTTTAAATGTCTCCTTTATACAAGTTGTCTGGGCTCCCAATGGAAAGGACTCCCAATGAAACTCTGGTCTCAGATGTCTGTGCATAAGTATACAAAGCACAGATAACAGACACAGTAGTTTAGAGATTCTGATAGAGGGAGGTCATCACCAAGCCAGAGTCTAGGACCTTTTTTGTCACTGTCATTCTCAAAGATGGATCACAGGGTCCTGGTGCTAGAGCTAATGGAATGCCAAAGGCCACTCATTCAGTCTATCATTTTACAGATGAGGAAATTGAGGCCCAGAGACTCTAAGTGATTTGCCAAAGGTTACACTGATAGTACAAATCAGAGACAGAATTTGAACCCCAATCCTCTGATTTAACAGCTCAGGGCTCTGAGTAGACAAGAAAAGAAAACACCTTTCCAGTATCCTAGCTTCTCAGAAGTACCAGAAGGAATGGAAGAAGAATCCAAAGATTCCAAAATCGCTCTTCCATTCACTGAGGTGACCCTAGGTCCCCACTTCACTCCTTGGGTCCTCAGTTTCTCATTCAACAAGTCCAAGAGCAGATGAGCTTCAAGCTTTTGTCAAAGCAGCACTGGGAGGAGATGATGAGATGCTTTCCTCTGAAGAGTGCTGTGCTAAGCACAGACTGTCATATTTAGGATCAAATTATTTCCCAGGAGAGTCATTTTTCTTAACCATTGATAACACACCTCTCAGTATTGGGAAAAGGAAGTCCCCACAGTGGCTCACAAAGTAGATTATGAAATCTTGGGATCTAGAGCTGGAACAGACCTCAGAGAACATCTAATCCAACCCACCCCTAAACAAGAATCATCATTACCACAAAATAAACAACAATGATAACAGCAAAAATAATAAATATCATTTATACACTTGCAAAGCACTCTGCATGTTCTTTGATTTGATCCTCACAACCTGGGAGGTGGGTACCATTATTATCCCCATTTTGTAGGTGGGGAAACTGAGGCAGTCAGAGGCTAAGTGATTTGTCCAGAGTTCAATAACTAGTGTCTGAGGCTGGGTTTGAACTCAGGTCTTCCTGATTACAGATCCTGTCTTCTATCTACTTTACCAACATGACTGACAAGTGATTAGATAGTTTTTGCCAGGAGGCTTCCAAGGAGCAGTGTTCCACTTTTGGGGAAGTCCATTCCCTTAGACATAGCCCCAGGCATTAAAATATTAACTTAACTTCAAGACAAAGGTTTCCTTTTGCAGCTTCTAGTTCTACTGCCCAGGACCACATGAAATAAGTCAAATCCCTTTTCCACATGGCAGCCTTCTGTCTACAGAGAACACTCCCTACCATATCCCAACAAGCTCTCTCTGGGCACAGCATGGCCATTTTCTCCAGCCAGCCCTCATATGGCAAACATACTTGATGCCCTTTGCCATCCTGTTGTGATTTCCAGCCTTTGATGGATTGTAAACTATTACTGTCATTCCTCCCCAAAGTGGTGCCCAAAACTGAATGTGATCCCCCAGAAGGGGGTTCACCAAGTTAGAGCAGGGCAGGTCTGTCTCTCTGTTATTTCTGGAGTCTATGCCCCTCTCTTAAGGCAGCCTCATCCAGACTTAGTTTGCTTGCTATCATATCACCCTACTTAAACAAGTTGACCAAGCCAAGCCAACAAACATTTATAAAGCATCTTATGTGTGGCTGGCACTAAGCACTGAGGATGAGGATGAATAGCCCTTTGCCAGAAAAACCACTGCCCACTTAGCTCCCATCTTGGACTTCCACAGTTAATTACTTGAACCCAAGGAAAGATTTTACTTTTGTGTCCATGGAATGTCATCTCTGACTCAGTCCAATGTTTAAGACTATCAAGAGGATTTTTAATCTTGACTGCCCTCCAGGGTGGTGACTATCTATTTCAGCTTCATGTCTTCACAAGTATGCCATCTAGGCCTTTGAAACACAGCTATCCCATCAGGGGGATACTTAGAGTAAAGGAGATACTAACAGACATCAGAATGCCTCACCATTTGAAGACCTAATATGCCCAATGTCATAAGAGAGCTCAGGAAACGCAAAGATTAATGGCATTAATATGTGTACTCTCTCTTTTATTTTTTTCACCTCAGTAATGGTTCCTAAGAATCCTCTTTCTTTTCCATCTTTGCTGCCCAAGCAACTTCCCAAACTTGTTGGATTATTGACCTTTAGTCCTGAAAATACTCAAAAAATAATCTGATCTGATGCTTTTATTTGCATATGTAAAAACTGAGACCTAGGGAAAGGGAGTGACTTATCCATGGTCCCACAGCACATTAATGGTGGATGCAGGATTAGGCAACAGGACTCCTGATTCCCACATCACTTCTCTCTCTCTCTCTCTCTCTCTCTCTCTCTCTCTCTCTCTCTCTCTCTCTCTCTCTCTCTCTCTTACTCTCCCTCTCTCTCTCCATAGCTCTTGGAAACATTTCTATCTAAAGATTAAGTGAAATAAGGCAAGCAGGAAGTAGGCACCAATGGCTTTCCACCGGTGAGATTTGATACCTACCTGCCACAGATTTTTATATCAAAGCTTAAGAAATGGCCAACAAAATCAATCTATCACATGCCTCCAAAATGTTGGAAGAAAGGGCCTGACATTTTAAAAGGCCTATGAAGACCTCTCTCCTGGGACTCATGTGTCACACCCCTTAAAGCCCCAACTCATGACAGCAATAACTCTGGGATGGAAGACCCTCTAACCTGGGATGGGTTCATGAACCAGAAAGCCCAGCAGGGCCTATGCAAGTGGAACAGCCAGTCATAGCCATGGGTATTAACTTTCCCTTTCTATGATTTAACCTCATTTATTAGAACTGAAATAGAGCTACAGTCATGTGACACATTAGCATCCTGTAAGCCATGAACCTTTTTGCTGAATCTTTTTCCCCTTGTTATTGTTTTTGTTTAATGAAACCTTTACAAAGGGAAAATACTCTCAAAGAACTACAGATTCTATACATAAACTAAGTCAGAATTGAACTGTGACTTTGGACAAGAAGGGTTGGCTTGGAAAAGCTCTACACTAATGGAAATTCTCTGGCCAAGACTTTTCCTAATGTGAGTCCAGGGGTGGGATTGAAAGGTGCTTTGTGATCATGAGAGTGGAAGAAAGGGTGACTTGATTTCAGAAGTAAGAAGACACATTAGGGATGATGAATGAAGTTTTAAAGCCCTGGCTACCTGACACAGTTATCCCCAGGCTAGTCTTATTGGGCCTGACTGGGCTGAGCTGGACTGGGCTACTACATCTTGGGCAGTTTTCATATGGAAACTGCCACATAGACATGGGACTAGTGAGCAACATACCAGAAAAAGCCCAGTTCCAATACAATCACCAGATATGCTGTTAATTGGCTAGAGAATGAAACCATTCATTTCTTCTTGTACCCAGAAGTCTAGCTCCTCCATTTCCCTCCTCAAGTGGGCCCTTTAAAAAGCCAAAACATGCCAACTGACTAGACTATTGAATCAGAGATGGCAAAAAGTTTTGGGCACTTACCAATGATGCTGAGCCATGCTTGCCTTCTCCGGTCCAACTCAAAGCCAAAGCAAAATTGTTAGTGATGAGAGACTTCTTTAATAGCCAAAGGAACTTCAGGGATGAGAAAAAGTCTGGGTTCCAACAAAAGGGTAACTGCCTTCTCTCTCATCAATGAGAAATGACTGTACGTGTTTCTATCTGCAATCATGATGTCCTTTAATTTTCTATCCCCAAAGTGCTAAGCCCTGCCCCTCTCCAGGTTCCAGATACCCAGAGATTGTGAAATTATCTTTGCCAGACAGACTTGAATTATTTTTTTTTTCTCAAGATAAAAGAAAGCTAAGAACCACAGCTGGAAGGCCAGAGGTTTTTTTTTTTTTATCCATTATTGAGTCAGCTGTCCTCATCACATAATATATCATAATGATTTAAAACATCCAAACGGTGCCAAAGAATTAGCAGATGAAACTCCCGAATTCCGACGGTCTGACGAGGTGATTAAATTAGCCATTTATGGATTTCAGAAAGAAAGGGACGAAAGTGTTTTATAGTGTAGTTAAAAAAATCATTGAATGCTTCCCTCATGTTGAACATTTCCTAATGTCAGAAGCAGGGTGGATGACACAGAAATCATAAATCCAACTGATAAGTGTTAAAAATCACTTTAGTCTGCCACCTTCCTAGAAATTCAATAAAGTCAGATGGGAGAATTCTGTCGATGCCATGGATATGATCTGTACCTACTTTCAGACCCACAGTGCAATTCATAAAATTACATTGGTTGAATTTGATTGAGAGGGAGGAGATTAGATAATCTTAAAAGATTGATTCATATTAAATACATATTTTGCCATAAATGCCATTCAAAATGTATACACATGTGTATGTGTGTATATACATATATGTATGCATACACATATTAAACAACATCATCTCTACTATCTAATCTAATAGTTATTGGGTTTTTTGTAGTTTTTTTTGCTTTTGTTTTTCTAGGACAGGGAGGTAAATCAGTAGTTCCCTTGCTTTTTCCCAGAACCAATAATGAACAATTAGTCTGTATCACCAGCAAGACACCTCACAGAAGCGTAACTGTTAAACATTTGAGGAGCAGAGTGCTGGCTACAGGACTATGTGACCAGGGTCTTAGAAGCTACATAAGATATAGGTCAGAGCCATTATGTCTCAGTGAATACATTTTTGTCTTCTTTTACCCCCCTGACACATCCCTTTCCCTTTTGAAATGTTTAAAATCAAAAGTAATATTTGCACCTATCTGTGAGCTTTTCAAATGGAGCCCATAAATTAGACTATTTAGTAGAAACCCACAAAATATTAAAAGCAAAAAAAAACCCTCTCATAAATTTCAACAATCAGATAAGCCATGTCAGAAAGCTTATTTCACAGAAGTGAGTGATCCATCCCACTTCCTTCACCTAGATAAGACAACCATTCATCTTTCCCCTACCCATGAGTGTGATAAGTGCCCCTATAACTGGACAGCCTGGTCCCCAGTAGGTTCTGCAAAACAGAGATCTCTTTTTCTCCGTGCATATGTATGGAAAGGTGGCAGGTCCCTTTTGGTGCCACAGTGACTAACACCCTGACTGATCCCCAAGCTGTGTCTCCCTTCCCGTGGGCACCCAGCCTCTCCCTTCCCATGTCTACCTCATTTCAGATATTAAGTCATTCTCTCAGATCAGCAGCTTGGATTTTTGAGAGGTCTAAAAAGGCAAAACCCAGCTTTGTTTCCTCACTCCCTCCTCCACCTCCTCCTCTGGTGTCTAAGGCTGCTTCCAACTCCATCAACATATCCAACTGAGCCTGGGGCAAAACTGGGGAGAAAAAAAAAACCCACACCACCCAGTGCATTCCATTTACAAACAGAAATAAACACCTTTTCAGCAGGTTCTACATAATCACTAAACACGAGGCGAGGAGGAAAAAGAAAAAAAACATTTTTGATGTAAATTCTGAGCAGCTGTGACCCTGGATTTTCTTGAGGAAATAACACCATTACCTAAAGACGTCTAGCACTGGGATCTGGGGCTGCATCACAATTTCTTCTCTTGTTTACTAAAAAGCTAATATTTTGGCTTGTGTGTCACACCTCAGCATATTGCTTCAATATGTTTGTGTACAGAGAGCTGAATGCTATTCCCGGCTCTGCCGGGGAGTGCACAGCTGCTCTCTCTAAGGAGGCTACCTGCGCGAGGCACCGAGGAGAAAGCCATTTCACGGTGCCAGGTATCTGCAGCTCAGATGCTACCTCGCCTGGCAGAGCCTGGGAACTTTGGGTAACAGCCGCCGAGTGGGCGAAAATGAATCCGATATGGAAATGTCTGAAGCAATAAATTAACCCACGGTGGGGTGGAAGGTGGGTTGTGATTTCTTAATCCTGTTTCGTCCAAGCAGTCCCTGACACCCAGTCTTGTTCCAACAGCTAGCTAGGACTCAGGAATGGCAGTGGAGCAGGGAGCAGCATTCCCAGGTGGGCTCAGATATCACATAGGTGGTCGTGGAGATGTGACTGGAGAAGAAAGGCACCAGTGACGCTTACAGAGGAGCTGTCCAGGGAATCGGGCTGAGCTGACAATTGGACATATCCAGCTTATGGGTCTTGGCTCTTTAAAAAGACAGTCTACTCCTGCCACGTAGCCTTGCCAAGCGGAAAAACGTGCCCATGGCAGGTCAGAACTTTCTGGTAAAAATCTCAGATGCTCTGCCTAATTCTACCCACAGTCTCCCGCTTTTTCCCCTCTCTGCCTCCTGATCAGTGTGGATCCTGGCAAATATGACATCTGCAACTGACGAAATAAAGGCCAACGTGGGCCACCATCTCCTTTGTCAAGGATCCGAGGTTAACAAACAGTTCCCCGTTGCTATTACAGGCTGACGTACATCTGATATATTTTCCCTGGAAAGCCCATTTCTTTGAGGCACTTTTCCCACTTTCTCTTCCCATTCATTCCAGGTAGCAGCATTTATCTTGTGGCTATTTTGTGGGATACAATTAACATTTTGAGCAAGGATTCTTAATGTGTGTGTTGGACCCCTTTGGCAATCTGGGGAAGCTGATGATCCACTTCTCGGAATAATGTTGTTGAATTAATAAAATAAAATACATAGAATATTAAAGGAAATCAGTTACATTAAAATACAGTTTTCAGTTTGAAAAGAATGACATCATAGATCCCAAAATAAGAACCTCTGGTTTAGAGGTCTTTCGACAAGGCATCAAATTCCTCATCATAATCATTAAAATTGAAGAAAAATCTTCCAAAGTAAAAAAGAACAAGAGTCATGCATCTCATTTCTGTTAGTATTTTCTAGTGTACAAAAACTGGTCTGAAATGGAGATTCCTATGGCCCCAGTCCATACTTCCCCCACAAATCCCCCAGTCCCATATCAGTTTGTAAAGGATGCATTTTACTAGGCACTTCAGATTCAACCTTTGTAAAGGTTCTCTGTGCTAGACAATACAACTTCCTTAATCTCCTTCAGAAAATGTAGGGTAAATCCTTCAAATTAATATTTTTTCCATTTTAATTGCAAAAATAACAGTGCTTATTGCTTTTAATGAGAAGCTGCTGCATTCTGCTTTTTACCTGAACTTCTTGGTTCTTAAAACTCCATAAACATATTTATATTAAGTATGGGACTTCTGGGACTGTTGGTAGATTAAACTGAATCACAGGATGCTAATAATTTATGTCACTTCTCCTTTTAACCACCCCAGCAAAATGAATGTCTGTGGTCTCATTTTTTCCACTTGTATATTTTTATTTGCTCCAACAGCTTCCCTATCAATAATCTGAAAAATGTTCTGCTTGCACCCCCCACCCAAACACACATGTATACAATTAGAAAACAATACTTGTTGTAGCAATTTGAACTTACCTGGCTAATAGGCAGATAATTAAACACACAGAGATAGACACCAAGTTTGCATTTATGCTTTGGAGAACAAAATTTTAACAAAGCTAAAGCAATGCAAATGGTACTTAGTTATCTACAGATTTCTAGCTGCACATTTAGCCCACTCTTAGGAATTCCTTTTTTTGTTTTGTTTGGGAAGAGGTGCACACTAGATCTCTTGCCTCATGTTGTGGGGCATCACACCTGAAACCTCTGCCACTCTTATGAAATCTCAGCAACGTTAGAGGTTGACCAGAAAGGGCAATTCCCCAGTATCACAAGAGATCTAGCCCATGAAAACAAGATTCACTGATGAAGAGCAATTGAATCTTCTCATCCTTAATACTAAGGCTCAGGAAAATATCTTCAGCAAAGGACAGACAAAGAGGCACCTTAGGAGGCTTTGAAACTGAGATGGGAAATAGGGCACTGGCAAGCATGCTTCTCCTTCAGTATCTCAGAGCTGGGAAGGCCCTTAGAGATCAACTGCTGAGCCTTTCAAGTTGTGTGGTCTTGGGGAAAATACCTTCCCCTCTCTGGCCCTAAGTTTCTTATTATAGTACCTGAAAGTCCCTATACTGAAAGGTGATTGTGAGAGCCAGATGGGGTAATGTTTGTAAAATATTTGATAAACCTGAAAGCCTACAGAGGTAATGGACCAATTCTGCAAAATAAGACAAATTTTTGGACATGACCAAGGTGGGAATTTTTTTTTGCTTGACTGTATATATTTGTTATAAAGGATTTTTGTTTCCCTTTCAGTGAGGAGGGAGGAGGTAAAGGAAGTAAGTGTTTGTTAATTGAGAAAAATAGAAGTTAAAGTTGTAAAAAGAAAGCATAGAGATGTCGGTTGTCATTGTTGTCATCATCATGTAGTCGTTGACCACAACAGAGGAGCTCTCAGAGTCTATTGGATTCAGTACCTTTGTTCTAAAAGTGGGAAAACTGTGGTTTACATAAAAACCACTGAATTATTCATATCAAATCAAAAAGAAGCTCAAAGACTGACTAGACCAATACCCTTGTTAAAAAAAAAAAAAGGAAAAAGGAAGAGATCTTGGAAATTAAGTGACTTGCACAATACCACCTAGACAGTAAGCAACAGGATTTGAACCCAGCTCTTCTTACTCAAAAGCCAATGTTCTTTTCACCAGACCACACTGTCTCTCCACATTTTTCAGCCTGTCCAGCCCCAATTTCATAGATTTAAAAATGACAATGACAATAATACTAATTAATAGTGATGATAATGGTAACAAAAATAGGGACTTGGAGAGCATACTGAATTGTTCAAGTTCTAATGGCAGAACTGGGGCTGCAACTCGTTTTTCCTCACCCCCAGGTGAGTGTGTCTAAGAAGAATGATCAAGACTGTTCTGTGTTCACTGCATTTGGTAGCAAATGCTCTTTCCTCAATGCTTGGAAAAGACAGGGGCATGGAGGTGGTGACACTGAAAGTCAGAAAGTGTGGATGGTCAACTATATTTCCTACTAGGCAGTTTGTCTAGAGACATGATAAGGTTTCTGTTGCATCTACAGCACCTCCTGCTGACTGTTCTTGGGCAAACACCTTCCACTTGTCACTAGGCTGCCAATTCCCAAGGGCTACAAGGAAAACTACTTCTCAGAGCAAGGCACCCATGGGAGGGATCCCATACTCTCTTTCCCTTCTTTCATTCATTGATGTTTTTGACCTTTGATATCTCCTGCTCCTTAAGGATTTTCTCATCTGCTCCTTGGGTCTTTTCCCTGTCTCCCTAGGGCCTGCTTTGGTCTCTCTTCATGGAGGCTTGTTTGTCCCCACTTTACCTTTTCTTCATCCCATCTGCCTTTTGAGAAGCTCTCAACACATCTGTGTCCCCATCTTTTCTAAAGAAGTCCTTTGTGACAACATCTTCCCTTGATTTCCCAAAGACTCAAGCCACTTTGACAGCTTTTACCAAAAAAAAAATGGGACTTTAAATCATTCCAATGTAACTAAAGAAATCGACTTTTTAAACTGAATTGATTGGCATTTAACTCATTAGACAAACTAGTTCCATCAAAATCCAGGGGCCAGATTTTCCCCTCCTTTTGTCTGGCTGACTACATTATCCCTGAATGTGTTCCCTTACCCTCCACTTTCTAGCTCCCCTTTACATGCTCTCTTCTCCCATTAGAACATAAACTCCTTGAGGGAAGGGGTCAACTTGTTTCCTTCTTTTTGTACCCCCTGTACTTGACATGGTACATGCCACGGAGAATGCACTTAATAAATGCTCTATCTTACCCTCTATCTATCTAATTATCTTTCATCTCCCCCCTGATTTGTTTGATCCTGAACTCATCAACATGTCAGCCCAGAATCAGGAGTCCTTCTGTCTCCTCTGGCCTGTGCTTCTCTTGGCCAGTGCCCCAAGCCCTGTCCCTGGTGCAGCATCGCTAAACCTCTCAGAGGGTTAGTCAGTGCTTCCCAGTAGCCCTAGCAGCAGCCTAGACCTGTTGTTGCAAAGCACCAGCTCCCAAGCCTGAAATGAGTCACATTCCCATCTGGGAAATATGCAAACAGCGAATCTGCCTGAATATATTTCACGACATTGATTTTAAAGACCTTGCCATTGTTTTCCTTTGGATGCTATGATTATCACCCTCATTTAGCGGCCCCAGAACTCACATTCAAAAAACCAACTGACTTTCTGACTTGCTGATTTTCTAAAGAAAACCATGAAAAGCGACAATAGATGAGGGTGAAAATGTTCTGAAGAGAAGTGAACTAAAACGTGCCATTCTAATGAGCTGTGAATAGTCCGCTGCTTGTGTGTTGGGAGCCCTGTACTCCCCTTTGCTTGGGCTCCAAGGTCTCACTGCCATCATACGGCAAACAAGTCCAATTTCAGCATATTTGGGCAAAGTCTTTCTTTTGTGCCAATGTGCCCAGCCTACAGAGGAAAGGAAGCACATAAGAAAGAGGGGACCCTTCACTGACTTTCTGAGTGTGACCCATTGAGTCTTCAGTTCTCTTCATTCATTCAGTCAATGAGCATTAAGCACCTTCTAGAAAGCTTGGTGGGTGCAGCATTGGGCCTGGAGTTAGGAAACTATAAGGTCAAATCTTGCTTCAGATACTTACTATTTATGTGACCCTGGGCATGTCACTAGACCTGTTTGTCTCTGTTTCTTTAACTGTAAAATGGGGATAAAAATAGCACCCACCTTCCAAAATAGTTGTGAGACTCAAATGAGATACTATCTATGGCCTGGCAGTGTCTTCCACTTGGTAGTAGCTAGTGGGGACGGATGTGGGGGGAGGCAGATGCATATGGCTGGGGGTTCTACGCAGGTGTTATAAATGCTAAGTCTTCTTGTTGCGACCCTTGTTGTGCACCCAGCACTGGACTGGATGCTGGGAATCCAAAATCCAATATAAAATCATCTTTACTCTTGTGGAGCTTATGTTCATGTGCTCAAGTTATCTGAAGGGTTTAGTATATTCCAGTTTCATTCACTGTTAATGCACTGTGCTTTAAGCAAGCCCCATAGGGAGGCAATCTAGCTCACAAACAGATAAATTAGGAAACAATTATTCCTAATCCCAGAGCTGGGAGGGCTCAAAAAGCCATGTCACCCAACGTTCTCATTTTGCACATGAGGAGACTAAGGTCAGAGGGTGGAGTCATTTACCTGGAGTTCCACAGGTAGTGACAGATCCATCTCATCCCCCACCCTCACCCCAAATTAGAAAAAGAGTCATTTTCATTATAAAGACAAAAGGTTGCTGTATCTTCATGAACTCCCTTCTCTCACCTAGCTCATTGTGGCCCAGAATGTCCCTCCTCTCAATAGAGTGTGAAATCAAATCTTGAGCTTGTCACAGTCCCTGACCCTACCCCACCCCCCACTCCCAAGAGGTGACTGGAAAGCCCTGAAGGAAGCAGAGCCACCAGACAGGGAATGGACCTGAGGGGATGCTACATGCATCAGGGAGTGTTGCACCAAGGAGGGATCATTTTATTTCTAGGAATCTTCCATCTTCACCTGATCAGTAACAATGAATGGTATGTGTTATTGTGACCACAAGTTCAGGCTAAAAAAAGAATATTCATGAGCTTTTCCATATAGACCTCCAAAGATCATAGGGAAACTAATAGGCATGTAGGAGAACCTGAGGATCCGGACTTCATCCCTATAGCAAATATTAAGCCTGGTATTCTTGTTCCCAACGGACTCGGGGAAGAGGAAACTTGCTAAAATATCCCTCTATACTTCTTTTGGACATGGGCGGCTACCACATAGAGAGACATGCAGACATACTGAGATGCGATTTCCTTTAGGCTTTTTGTTGGCTTGCTTTTTGGTTGGGAGGAAGGAGAATTTTTTTTGCTGTTGATTTGATTATAATAAGATCCTGAAAGTATGTATATATAAAAAAAAAAAGATTCTGATTCTCAGGACCGCATTCCTTGGTGACAGCCTGAACCGTAAATCTTCTCTGTGTCCGACTTCAGCTTTTATTTCCTTGAAATTTTCCACTGTGCTCCCTCAGTGCCCAAGCCCAGAGATCTAGCAGGACTGGAGCTGGTGGCTGCTGGGAATGGATGTGGGGGAGGTAGATGCAGATGTTGGGGAGTGGGGGTTTGGACCAAAGAAGTTGGGAAGTGCCCATGCCCGGAGTCCCCATCCAGCTCATGCCCAGGCACTTGCAGCCAGCCATGAAGCTCCTATAGGGTCTGCTTTCGAGATTTCCTTTACACTTTGTTTACTATATATTCCAATAGTGTAATATTAAACAAAAACAGTGTGTCCTATGCCAGGATGATTGATTACTACACCGTTGCAAGGTCACCTCCTAGGAACAGGCTGGGTGCAGCAAGGGCTGTCTGACTCATACAGTTAACACTATATCCGCATTGTATGAATGTCACCAGCAATCCAGTGATTTATTGCTTGGAAGGCTCTGTTCAATTTTTTCTGCCTGACCAAATTGCACATTTTCTAGAAAAAGAAGCAAAAATATTTCAGCACACGGATTACCCCAACTCCGCCTGTCTCCCCCCGGGTTCGAAGAGGGATCTTGGAGATGCTGATCATCAAAACCTCTTCTTTTTTCTTGGATCCCCCCTCCTGGTCACTGCTAGATATTTGGACAAAAAATGATTAGTACACTAATGAAAAGGTGCAGCAGGAGATTAAGGCCTTTTTAATCAGATTTGGGTAACATCTGTGGGCTACGAGTAAGGGCAGCTGTAGGCTTCATTTCTTCATTTTAGCTAGATTTACATTGGATATAAAATTGTTAGCCTGGGGGAAAATGGAACCAGGGGGGAAAAGATAGTCTTACTGAAAACTACATAACCCAAACTGCTTAAAAACACACAGAAATAAACCTCTTTTGCTCTGGAGAGTTTGTCTTTTTTTCCCCTCCCCTTTCTAAAAAAGATATCATTAGAGATCAAGAAAGGGGTTTACAAGGAAATGTCCAGTAGCATCTTTGTGTTAAAATCATGAGGACCTAAATGTGGCTTTTTGCTCCCAGTCTGATCCAAGGACTGAGACAAATCCACCTGCCCTACGGTTTCTGCTGAATTTTAAAGCATTTTCAACTGCCCCTCCAATCTAACTCAGTCCCACCTAAGATTGGTTAAACAGTAAACGGGGGAGGTGGGGGTGGGCAGTGTGCTTGATTTCTCTCCAACTTCAACTTCAAGCTATTAGGCGTTTTTGCTGACACATTTTGCTGATTGCTAGGTCCGTTCTGTATAAAATCCCTGTCAGGAAGCTCGTTCATTTGTTTCCCAGTGTACCTGTGTCACACAAGCTGAGTTTTCTGATCTGGGAGAGGAAGACAGACAAAGGGATGGGAATCTTAGCCCACCTTCCAGTTTGCACATGGACCTCAGCGGCAACACTAGAGAGGGATCTGGTAGGCTCCGAATTAGCCATTTAATGGGATACCACTTGGGGTAGATGAAGTGTACCTAGGATTGCCACAGGGGAAGGAGTGACAGCGTGAATTTGTAAAGCCTAAAGGAAAAACTCACCAGAGGCAGCCAGGTTCCTTAGTCTGACCCTGTTCTGTTCTGTCGGCAGGTTTCTAGCTTGAGAAAGCTATGGGCATGCTTTCATTTTCTCTCTGTCTTTCTCTCTATCTCTGTGTCTTTGTCTGTCTGTGTCTGTTTGTCTCTGTGTCTTGCCTGTTTCTTTCCTGCCTTTCTTCTTTTCAGGCCAGCTTGTTAACTTGGTGTTTTGTTTTGGTTTGGTTTTTAAGAAAGAAAAATTCCCATGTAACCAATCAGATATAGTTTCATGAAATATTTTCCCATCATTTAATATTTAAGTACTGAAATTAATATTTGTCTTTCATCTGCTACAAATTTTTCATATTTCTGGGCAGAAACTGTTATCTCATTAACACAACAGCAAAAAGGATGAACCCATAGTAAAACTGGATCAAAAGACATGTGTGTGATACACTGAGAATCTCAGTCAGTTGATCCAACATTAGTGTTTCATGTTCAGAAAATATCTGTGCTTCTTAAAACTTGAGGAAAAAAAAATCAGCCCTGGATTTTAAAATGAAAATAAAATTCATGGACTCCAATTCAAAATGATTGGGTACATATTTATAAAATGACTCTCATGCACCAAGTCCTAGATATTGAGACAGAAAAAAAAAATGACCTGTCTTCAAGGAACTTATGCTTGAATAGTAGCTCATAATTTTGTAAAAGTCAGTACTTTCCATAGAGATGTGTAACAGCTATAAGAGGCAAGGAAAGGAAAGGAAAGGAAAGGAAAGGAAAGGAAAGGAAAGGAAAGGAAAGGAAAGGAAAGGAAAGGAAAGGAAAGGAAAGGAAAGGAAAGGAAAGGAAAGGAAAAGGAAAGGAAAGGAAAGGAAAGGAAAGGAAAGGAAAGGAAAGGAAAGGAAAGGAAAGGAAAGGAAAGGAAAGGAAAGGAAAGGAAAGGAAAGGAAAGGAAAGGAAAGGGGAAAGGAAAGGAGAAAGGAAAGGAGAAAGGAAAGGAGAAAGGGAAGGGAAGGGAAGGGAAGGGAAAGGAAGGGAAAGGAAGGGAAAGGAAGGGAAAGAGAGGAAAATAAAGGGAAAATTTACCTAATTTTCTTAGGAATATTTACATGTTTTAATAAAAAGTACATAATGTTCCACAGTAACTGCCAAGAAACCCAGTGTTTATGCTTCCTCTGGAAATATAGAAAATATTTTCTCTTAAGTCATCACTTTACTTTTGGATGTTTTGAACCTAATATATAATAATCATCTATTATTCTAATAATATTAAACTATTTAAATACTATTAAGCTAATAATCACCAATAATTCTAATAAGTTTATATAACCCGTATCTGTTATCTATCCCTTTTTTAGGTTGAATTGTAACACTCTACTTTGAGTTCAAGGGTGCAAACCATATGATTTTCTTTTTTGTTTCTTATTTTTTCTTTCTTTCTCTTTCTTCTCTTACACTTTCATAATTTTGTTTGTTCCACAAGTTTAGTCTTCTGGAATTAGCAAATTGTCCACAGATGATCTAGTTACTCCTTTGAGTGGAACAAGGGGATGAGGAGAAGGTTGGTTGAAGCCAATCATTTATCTCAATGACAATCCTCTGGATGCTTGGTAAAATCTCTCAGGGTGGTCCCTCTAGTTGGTACAGAAATGTTTTGGTGGTGTGAAAGGAAGATTTGGTAACTATTCATGGGCAGACTGGGCCAGTCCCACCTGCATTTCTTCCACTGGCCAATGAAGACAACTTTGACTCTTTGCTTCTGAATGTAAGAGAAAATCGTGGATCTACTTCAGGAAAGTCATTAACAATTCCCAGTAATTCATTGTGCCTAATGATATGATGCATCATGATTCTCTCCAGTATATACCTAGGATCATTTCCTCAGCTCTTCCTTTTTGAAGCCAGGTTCCAACAAAGGACACATAAAGGGAAATCAAGGGATCCATGTGAGTAAAAACCTTGAACAGCATTGGTTAGCAGCTGTGAGAAGAAAACCACGTGGGGAGCACAAGAGCACTCCACGGAAGAGTGAAATCATGACAAAGGAAGTTCTGTAGGATTTTCTGAGCTTCAATCCATCTTTATCAGCACCATCATTATTATTATCAATAATAATAATATCTACTCCTTTAAAAAAACAAGCCACACATAGCAATAAGTCCCCCTCCCCTTCAATATCTTAAACAGCCTCCCTTCAGCCCCCAAAGTAAGCATTCTCACCTCCCCTTGCCAAGAAGCCCACTTGTTTTGTGCCCAGAAGGTCGTCCATCACTCTAGGACTTTTTCTGACCAGAAAGAGAAGGGCCATCCCACTTGACAGGGAGCCTTTCTGAAGCTGTCTGATGCACTCCACTGTTCCCAGGAGCTCCTGCTACTTTTGAATGGATGCCATTGTCGCCTGTCGCTTTCATTCCCTCACTGCTTTGAGCAGAGGAGGGAGGTATTTTTTCAATGTTTCCCAGAAGTAGGAGTCCCTTCCCCAATGAGTACAGTGGCCCTGGATCGTAGCTGGATACTGATTGGTTGTTGCTGGGACACCATTCCTAGAAGTCCTAGGCAGTATGTCTAAGAATGATGTCAGTACATGGCAGACCCTACAGGTGCCCATGGGCAAGATAGGTATTTTAGGATCCCTGATGGCACGGGTAATTCTGAGCCTGTGCTGTAGAGGAGACAAGGAGCTGTGTTCACAACGCAGCCCTCCTCACTGCTATTGATATGTGCCAGAGTAGCCTGGCTAATGAGCCTAATGCGAGATGAAGAAAGAAGCCGGGCAGAGATGGGAGATATTTTAAACCCATTGAAAGGAATTTTAAAAGAAGTGAAACTGAGCCACTAGATGTAAAGAAACATGCTAAATGACTCGATAGAGCTCTCAAAAAGTCAAGTGCTAAGGAACCATTTAAAGTGATTCTGGGGAAAACAGGAATTCTGTTGGTCATGTGTGGGTTGGGGGTGGGGGGCTGATATAGCCAATCACAGCACACAGAAAATGGTCTGATGTGCTGGGTTTGCTCCCCTGCTCCCACACACACGTATGTGCTCACACACTTGCCTTTTGGCAAAATAGAGCCATGTTTGTTAGAAAATCTAAGCATAATAGGAAACGTTAGCACTGTTTTAATTACCAGGTGTGTGTCACTTGGTGAAATTCTAGTGTAATGAAACATTCCACTGGACCTCTTGCCTGATGTAAAATAAAATTATTCATTGAATATGAGACCACCAGACCACCTACTGTTTTTTTCTTTCTTTCTTTCTTTCTTTACAAATGGTTGAACTATCACGGGGTTACGGAACTTAACATGTAAATTGCAATAGAACTTATAATTTCTCTATTGAATCCCTGAAGACTATCATTTAAGTCAAATATGTGAGTGAAATTTTGCCTCTGTGCTGTGATCATGCAGAGGAATGGTCCAAATTCAAACCTATCTGCAGTAATTATTAACCCTATAATAATGCATTTTAATTATTTAATCAAAAACCTCAAAATTATTAATGTCAAGTGCTTTAAAAAAAAAAACACTACTATTTAACTCTGAAGGGGACGTTGCTGGATCTCCTCCATTATGGAGATAGGTTGCAAATCTAAGAATCCCAAGCTTCAGAGAAAGATCGCTGTTCTCCTTTCAGCTCATTACTCTGAAATAGCAGCAAGCAGCTACAAAGGATCATTTTTCTCAACAATGGACCTGGACTAATTTTTAATATTAACTGAAATTGATCACTCCCCCATGAGCTCAACTTGATCTATGAGTAAAGAGCCAAATACGTAGAAAATCCACGGAAAAGCCCATCCTTCATCGGTAAACATCAGTGAAGGAAGCCAGGAGTTAGGCAAACGTTCCTACCACATGCTGGTAAAGCCTATTGTTTCCTATTTGGTGCTGCAGGGGAATCTGAAAGGTGATTTTATGTAACTTGGTAACAGTGATAGAATTGTTCCCTTTTTTCCGTAACTGCAAGAATCCTTCAGCCCTCCTGCTTGAGACAGAGATCTCCATTTTTGCATCATCCCTCCTGAGACAGTAGCAGCCCTGAAGAGACTAATCCAGTAGGTATACTCTTTGAGGGACCCCATTTCTTTATTCCTAGAGATAGTCTTGCACCTCTATAGATGACAATCATAAAGAATCAAAGATTTAGAGACAGAAAAAGACCTCAGAAGTGTTCTAGCCCAACTAGCTCATTTGGTAGATGTGAAACAGAAGTCCAAATAAGGTGAGGGACTGCCAAGATCATACATGCAATAAGTGTTAGGGATATGATTCAAACCCAGCTCCTCTGACTTTAGGGCCAATATTGTTCAAGGTTACATGCATAGAAACCTAGAATCACTTCTTGGTTCTTCTGGCCTCCTAGCTATCTCAATATCATTGAGAACTGCATTGTTTCAGCATGCAATTTAAATTCTACCCTGAATCCCTAGCTTGGTAGAAGTCCACAGGCTTCTCTTGGCAATCATGTGGGAAATGTTTGGCAGGATGTTGGCAACTGCCTCTTGAGATTTTCCCCGACATTCTTGAAAGCCTATATCAGTCAATAGATCCTACCTCTTCCCCAAGCAAAGTAATGCCACATCTGACTACAGGTAGACAAGATTTTGTTCCCTCATTTACCTTGTGATAATCAGGAACACAGGACTGAGCTTTCCCAGTAGGAAAGGAGGGAGGGAGACAATCACAAAGAATCCATTCACCCACTGAACCAAACTAGTGCACAATCAATATCTGAAGATTCAAAACTGACACACAGTGACACGAGAAAAGGTTAGAAAATTTCTTCCCCACTCCACCTACCCGGTCTCCACCTTTTTGGACCATCCATCCTGGTCAGTTCCCTTTATTGAGAGCTATAGACCCCAGAGATTTGTTTGCCAATGTCCATCTCCAACTGACCGATGAAAATCCATGGTCTCCTCCTGGGCCAGTCCACTCATCTCACCACCAGATACTGAGAACTCTCAGATTCTGCCCTAGCAGCTGCTGTCTTTTCCCACTGTAGACCCTGCCATGGTGAGAGAAAGTGGCAGTGTCTGACTGGTCGGCCTTGCTCTCTCCCATAGTCCTCTCTCCTCCTTCCTCTACTGCCTCCCTCCCCAGGGGATTTCTTCAGTGGTCCTTGAATCTTTCACCCATCACTCCCCTTTCATCATTATCTAAGGGGATCGGGCAGCCCAGTGCCACCACCTGCCTTTTCAATCCAATGCCAATGAGACAACGGCAAACTGTCAGGCCAGGGCTCATTCCATTTAGAGTGAGCCTCATTAACACCGCTTTTTCCTCTGGCTATCTGCCACCGTAGGTTAAGGAGACTGTTGTTACTAAATACACACACACACACACACACACACACACACACACACACTAAAATACTATTCCTGATCCAATTTTTTACTCACCCACCCTGAGAAATTCCCAGTCAAAACAATTCACATCAAGCTAAAGAGATGCTCTCTGGTCTGCTTAGGATTGACATTTGAAACTTGGACTTTAGGCTCTGAGCTCTGGATTCAATACAATTAAAATAAATTCAACTCAAGGAAGAACTTACTAATCATGTTTCACGTGCCTGGCAATGTTGTCTAATGGATAAAGAGCTGGCTTTGGGGTCAGAAAGACCTTGGTTCAAGATTCACTTCTGATTCATCCTGGCTCTATGACCATGCTGAAATTACCTAGCTTCCCATTGCTCTGGGCAATTCTCAAGTACTACCTTCTGCAGAGATATTGCTGATCTGCTCTGGCAGAGGAGTGTTTTCATCAGGAAACTAATATGTCAATGAAGTCAGGTCAAGTCAGAAAACAAAACAAAACAATTCCAAGCAGCATGGTAGAGAGAGTTCCAAAGACCAAAGTGGAAATATTTCTGCCCTCAGGAAGCTCCTGCTCTGCTAGAATGATGTAGTTTCTGAGCAAGTCAAGCAAATGCCTCCAAACTCAACTCATGTTGTATGAGACACACACTTCTCTGGTGCTCACAGATCCCAGAAGTAGGAACTAACATGGCCAGGAGGTCTTCACTCCCCAGTCACTAACCCCATGCTGCCATTTGAAAATGTTAATATATTCAAGTGATTAAAATACTGACTAACTCTACCCCTCCTCTACCAAATCACATGACCTTAGACCTTGGAAGGACATCTTTCCCCTTGTATTTAACTACCTTGTATATGTTTCCATGTATGAACTTCTTCATGCAGTTTATATTTATCTTTGTAATAGCACTCTCTCCTATTAGACTGTAAGCTCCCTACACATAAGAATGATTTCATTCCTTGAATTTGTACAACCAGTGTTGGCACAGTGCCTGGTACATGGTAGGTATTTCAATAAATACTTATCCGTGAATTTGGGGGATTAAGGAATTCCCGGATCCTCCTCCATTTTCTTAGGAGGCGTCCTTCTTTCCTGACTTGAATGTCCAAGCACAAAGGTAAAAATTACCCACAACCACTATCTTCCAAATCTCCTTTACTCCTTACTTGTTCTGTCCAAATGGAAAAGTGAATATCACAAGACATGTCATTCAATTTCCCACCTCTGTGCCTTTGCACAGGCTATCCCCACTGACTACCCTGGAGCACACTTTCTTTATTCCATCAAATAGAATCCTTGGGCCTTTCCTGATCTCCTCATCATTAATGCTCTTCTTTCCCCACAAAAATGTTGGTGTTTTTCTTTCATCTATATTCTATATTTACTTGTCTATGTATATTCTTTTCCCCAGTAGAATATAACCTACTTGAAGGCAAGAAGTCTCATTTTTGCTTCTAACCTAGCATATCACCTGGTACACATAAGTGCTTGCTGAGTTGAATAAACTTGAATAGGTCATAATACTTAGACGGCACAGACCTTTAGGAGGTGCTCTTTTGGAATACTCTGAGCTTGAAGAGTTTGTGTTTATGTAAAAGATCTATGGAGGACTTTTATTTGTTTACAACACAGTGATTTCCTTAAATACACTTTATCCCTACTCCACTGAGTGTGAATGCATTTGGAACAAAGAAAACCAACTAAGGCAAATTGGGGATCATAGTTAGGCTGTGTATGCAGCATTCTATACCTGTAGCTACCCATATCTCCAAGGACAGGGTCAAGGGGCATGTCTCTGTCCTAGACCTTTTTTTCTTCTCATCCTTACTTTTTTCTCGATGAAGTCATTAGTTCCTATGTATTTAATTAATATCTCTATGTAGATGACTCTCAGATCTACATATTTAGCACCAGTCTCTTTTCTGAGCTTAAGTCAACCACCACTTGCCTATTGGATATGTCAAATTGTTGTCACAAGATGTTTGTCAAAAGATGTTTGAAATTGAACTCATTATGTTTGCTCCAAATCCTCTTCCCTTCCAATCTTCCCCATTAGGGTCAAGGGCATCACCATCCATCCAGTCTCCCAGTTCATAAACTGAGCATTATCCTAGATTCATAACTTCTCACTTTCCTGCTATAGATGTATGAATTCTCTGGATTTCTTGAAAGGGTTTCTGAAGGGAGACCTTTCCAAAATCCCCATTTCGACACTATATAGGCATATAGTGCTTTGATTTGTACAACAGTGTGTTCTTAATAGTCAAAAGTGTACCCAATTTAAAATACACATGCAAACACATACACACACAAAGAGAAACTATACACATACACACACATATTATATATATATATATATATGTACACACACATAAGTGTGCATACATGACTTTATAAGAGCATTGAGGAAGCCACTTCTTAGGAAATATTCTATAATTGAAGAAAATCATACCTCCTCAAAAATTCTTTGGAGAGTCAGAGTTTTTCTAAGTCCAACTGTTTCCCCCAAAACTGAGCTCCATTCATCTTATTCAAAACAGAAAATATATGAATCAAGTTAATTAGGGATTTGGAGTACCTAGGGAGCAGGGACATATGTGTTTCTGGTAGGATCCCATTCTCTGGCAAGGTCCAGTTTTGTCTCCCCCAATCATGGTATTCAAAAATCATTGACTTGAGTATGTCATTTTATAGCAACTCTATCAATGCACATGAACTACACACACACACACACACACACACACACACACACACATGCACACACACGCACAAATGTGTATTGTATCAACATATGACATGCCTGTATTTTACAATGACACATGACATAATTCAAGAATTTGTGATTCTGCCCCCCCCCCGGAATTTCCTTCTCTTCTTCTACGGCTTAGAGAAGGTGCTGAAGAGTGACCATGTCTAAGAGTCATAATCTTTAAATTCAATGAAACTGGTCCAAGTCCATCCATTTTGGAAGAATCTGTCCAAGCTTGTGTTCAACTGGTCCAGCATCCTTTTCACACATTAGTGAGACATTGGGAGAGGACTTTTGTCTAAGAGACAGTCAAAGTGCCATAGTTGCCCCCTGGACACTGACCCATTGGACCCATTCATTCTCAGATCCATGTTGATATTGCACATCTTCTGAACATCCACATGCACAAGGACCCTTTGAGGTTCTTGTTGAAATTTTTCTCTGAGGTATAAGTTACTAATAATGTGGTTTGGATTAATTATGCCATGTCTCAAGACACACCTGGGAAGGATGCACAAAAAGGTCAGAACATGACTTTGCACAATGAAATCCCATGCAAAGATTGAAACAACACAAATAAAAAGGATGCAACATTGACTAATAGGTGGTAATCACTTTTGGCCTCAGACAAAAATATGAAGAAATGCTCCTTGCCCATGTCCTTGGAAAGATGGGGAACTACTGATATGTAATGTGCATACCCAACCTAGCTGTGATCATTAGTTTGACTTAATTGATTTTCTTTGTTCCAAAGGAAGGCACTCAGTGGAGTGGGGGTAAAGTGTATTTAAGGAAATCAAAAATAACCGTAATGTAAACAAGTAAAAGTCATGATTAAAACTTTTACATAAAACTCTTCCAGTGGAGCACTCCAAAAGCAGTCTCTGCTAAACTAACTCCCTTCCCCCTCCCAAAAAAAAAAATAAGGGAACTGAGCACATTAAGGTTGAGCTGCAGGATGGAAACCTATCCAAAATGATTTTTTTAAGAGCCAACTTATGCAATCTTAAAATATGTCTCTGTAATTGAAACAATTTTTACAAATGCCTATGTGAATGGCATGACTGTAATAAGCATTTTTTCCCCTGGTAGATTATACCATCTCACTGAGCCACAGTCCTAATTATCAGGTTTTCTTGGAAACAACGGGCTGAGTGCCCTTCCACTAAAATACATTTAATTTGGTTTTATATAGCACCTTTTAGTACCCTCTGTGCTTCCTTTCAAACTGCTTTAATGAGTAATGAATTAGATGCTGGCAGAGCAGTGACTCCTCCAACAAACAGAGGAGATATTACATGCTCAGCAATCACTCAAATGGGGAAATCAGCATTTCTGGAGGGGGTGCCAGCTCCTGCTTTCTGCAATCAGGGAGAGGCTGGATCCCTGAGGTGCTCACAATACCACACCCCTGGAATCCTCCAAGATGAGTCCAGCTTTCTAGTCCATCAAGAACTATGTAAACTCAAGTCTTCACAGGATCAAAGTGAATTCCACCCGACCATTAGTGCATTTTCTTCCAATAGATCTGAGCTATCCTTGTCATATGCCCTCCAATGGTGATGACCTCAACCCACGCCTAACTCTTCCCCCTGAGTCATTTCTGTCTACATACCCCTGGAGACCATGTGTTCTCCTAGTATCCCAGCATGAATAAGCCTTCTGTTAGCTCCAGAAACATTACATGGCTACCAAAAGAGCATGTGAATAGACTGTCCATTGGTCATCCTTGACTCTTATCACATGAGTATCGCCTGCGTTTCCAGTCATTTATCTCTCTGATCATATTCTTTTCCTTACTTTTCCGGCCCAATTTTTCTCTGGAAAAATATTTAACATGTATATAGTACATTAAGATTTTTTAAATCCTTTATGTAGGTTGACTCATTTGATCTTTCCAAAAATCCTGTGAGGAAGGTGTTATTATTATTCTGATTTTATGATATGGAAACTGAGACTCAGAGGAGTGAAATGACCTGCCCAAGGTCACATCGCTAATAAATACCCGAGGTTGGATTCCAACACAGATCATCATGACTCCAAGATCAGCGATGTTTGTCCAACATGATTCCTCTTCAAGGACTCTTATTCTGGAATCCATAATAATAATAACAAAAATAATTCACCTAGTATATGTCAGGCACAATGCTACATGCTGTTACAAATATCTCATTTTATTGTTATGGCAGCCCTGGGAGGTAGGTGCTATTATATCCCCATATCACAGATGAGAAAACTGAAGCAAACAGACTCATTTGCCCAGGGTCATATAACTAGCCAGTATCTGACGTTCGATTCAAACGCAGGTCTTCCTCACTCCAAACTTCACATTCTATCCACTCCTCCAACATGTTTGATTTTTTAAAAAGAAATCAATAATTGTATTTCAATGGAATTTCCTTTGTAATGAAAAATTTTCACCTGACAGATGGCCAAAGGGTTCTATGACAGAAAAATGCAGGGCACACCTAGTCTGAGGGATGATATGTCCTTTATCCTGGTCACTGATGAATCTGACAGACTGAGACATAGACAGCCTTGAGCTGCTTGAGGCAAGACCACCTTCAAATGGACAGAATCTGAATGGAATCCCCTGCTCTCAATAGAATCCCACTCCCTTCTTGACCCCCACCCAGGCCTTTCCATGGCCTTGATGAATCTTAAAGATTTAAGGTTTCCATTACCCCTCAAATACCCTGAGAGGTACAAGACTTAAATCTCTGAAAGCTAAGCTCAGAATGGCAGGACTTAGAGTGCTAAGGGGACTTTGCATCCACCTGGTCCACCCTATGTGACCTGTATATGTCTCCTAAGTGGTGGCCTCCCACCCTGTTCTGAAGACCTCAGTTGAGGGGAGTCCTCTTCAATTGAAGTTGGGAGTAAAGCCTGGTGAAAACGGAACCTCTGAAAGATGCTTGAGGAGGGTGAAGTGCCAGGACAAGGGAAATGGGGAGGGGGGAGGATGGAGAGAGAGAATTGTGGAGAAAACAGTCTTCAAATATGCCCACACAGAACCAAATGCTGCCAGGTGGATTCCTTGGCTAGCAAGGTGAACAGATGTGGAGCTCATTTTAACAGGGATTCCTTAATCTTTTGCTTAATGGAAGATTCCTTTAGCTCAATTGTTGTGATGCTCAGGTTGCCCCTCAGATCAACAAAAATGATGGATCTGACCGTCTGTCTAATATCCTGCCCAGCATGAGAAGCAGAGAAGCTCTTGAAATGCATCCAGGTCTCAGCACGGGTTCTAAACCCACAAATGCCTGATCACAGACCTGGGCTGACATCAGCTGTCCAAAGCCTTCTCCTTGGCTTACCAGTGACATCGCCACCCAGGGCCTCATCGAATATTTAGTGGCATCCTTCTGGCACATCGATGCTGGCAATTTATTTCTAAGGTTCAGGTTTGCTTTCAACTGTATTGATCAGACATCCTTGTTCTATGACCCAGAACGTGTCTGCCAGCCTGGGCCTTCAGGGGACAGAAAATGCTCCAGCACTGATCTGGAGACCAATGAAGGTTCAAAATAAACATGAGACAATAGGAACGACAGCTTCTCCATTACCTACCTGTGTGCCATGATGAGATTAAACGATTTTGCTAAACATACACCATTGTGGCCATGCACATAAAGTGCCTTTGTTTATAGACAGGCTGAAAACACAAAATTGTTCTTGTTCTGTGGACCTCACAATCCTGGCAGTTGACAAATTGTTAACATAGCAAAAGGGGAGGGGGAACAGAGAGACAGAAAGAGATAGACAGAGACAGATAAAGGCAGAGAGAGACAGAGAGAGATAAATAAAGACAGAGAGAGACAGAGACACAAAGGCAGAGACACAGAGACAGAGATAGTGAGAGACAGAGCCAACAGACTCTGACAACTTGACAGAAACAGATACGAGTTCATGATGAAAAGTAAATCTATTAGAGCAATAACTTAGGATGATTGTTATTTATTCAGGAACCAGAAAGACTTGCAAGCTACTTAAGATTTGCTTCAAAAAGAGAAGCAGACAGATAGAGATGGACAGACAGACAGATACAGATACAGAGAAGCATAGACAGAGACAGAAACAGATACGAGTTCATGATGAATATCTAAAATCTGACCCAATCTGAAAAGTTTCATCATTTTTTGATGCTAAGCTTCAATCTTTTAGAGCTCCTGCTGGACCATGAGAGCCAATGCCTAGGGAGAGGAACAGTTCTCAGGGAATGGAATGACAAGTCAGGGAGCAAGAAGAATGTGAGATTGGGACAATTCACAGAGCTCTAGTTTTTAGCTCCTCTTGTCCAGAGGGTTGCAATGCTTTATTTTTTTTTTATTTTTCTGTCCAAGTCAGAATGCTTCTTTCCAGGTATCAGATGGAAGTTCTGGGTTCAAGAAATGTCACTTTTGTGGGAATGCCTTAGGTAAAACATCCCCAATGTCTTTCTCTCACTTCTTTCTGCTCCAGAAACTTCCCCAGACTCTTCCATTTAGGTAACTTTGAAGAACTCATCTCTTTCCCATCTACTTCTGTGTTGGTCTATTTTGCTTTTTTTTCCATCACATAAAAACACTTGATTCCATGGATGATCCCTTGGGGTGATCACCTATCCTAAAGAGTTCTAGATTCTACCAGGAAAATGATAGGGAATAATATGGGGTTATTATTATTTCTAATCCTGAGTTTCTGTTACTTTCAATATCTCCTTTGCTATTGTAATGTCCTTTATGTGTCCATTCAAAAATCTTTCATTACTGCATTCAGAAAAACTAGAAAGATTTGTCGTTATCTCTGGTTGAATGCAAACAATCAACAAACATTTATTTAGCACCTACTATGTGCCAAGCAGTGAATTGGCTGACAAGGATACCAATATAAAAGTGCAAAAGGCTCTACCCTTCCAGAGCTTATTATTCTACCAGAAGGAGAGGAGAGCTACCACACTTTTATAGATCAGGACAAACAGATCTCATGGTACAAAAGTCTCCACATGGAGTTTATTCTTCTTGGCTTATCACTCCCACCAAAGTGACTCAGACTGATCACCATTCATCCATCCCTTTTTATCCTTGGAGATTCTTATTTAACTTCTTCCTTAAATCTTCCAAGGATAACCTACTGAACATGGACAAGGCCTTTCTCTGGGTCTTCTAATATTTTGGGGATGCCAGGGATATAATCAAAGTGTTCATCTCCTTCATGACTACCCCACCTTCTTTTCCAGTTAGAAAAAATGAGTTATGGTCTCTTATATATCTCTTCTCATGTTTAAATCATTCTCGGTAAAGTGCTGGGGTCACCTTAAATCCATCACATTTGATTCACTTTCTATTTGGTATTTTCATAAGTTGTGGCATTCCGTGATTCATACCTATGTAGCATCACCAGAAGAACCGATCAATTAAAGGTGGGTGTTGATAGAATCATCAAAAACACTGGACAAGTTCTGAATTGACCCCAAGTCTTCTTGATTTCCTCTACAGAAACTTTTTATACCAGCAAGGAAACAACCATTCTATATCAACAAGGAAACTACTCATTCATATGTTTATATTACAACCTCTGGAACATCTTTAGGCAAAGTGGTTTATGCATCTATGAAGAACAAGCATTTATCAATAAATTGGGGAATGGCTGGACAAGTTGTGGTATATGATTGTGATGGAATACTATTGTGCTATGAAAAATGATGAGCAGCAAATGACATGTAACAAAGACCAATTAGTTACTGAGACTAAATCAAAGACATCTTTAGTTTGGGGAAAAAGAATTTCAGTCTAAGTTTCTTAGAGTAGGTAACCTCTGGTAATATTTGGCATTGATGGAAAAGTTAAAAGTTTCTTTTTTATTATGAATTCATTTCTTGAACGTAAGTTGAAGTTAGCGTTTGAACTTATCAGATGTGTAACTCATTCTTTTAGATTGAGCATGGTTAGAAAGGAACAGAGTAGTTTGGGAAAGAGATGTAAATCTATTAGAGCAATAACTTAGGATGATTGTTATTTATTCAGGAACCAGAAAGACTTGCAAGCTACTTAAGATTTGCTTCAAAAAATGTTCCTTAGTCAATGTTAAATTATAGCCTTATCTGAAACTTGATTATTGGAGTTTGTTATTTTAAGATGTTGTGGGACAACATAAAGAACTGACTGTTCTTCTGAGTCTAACTCCAGGTGTGGATATCTAGAAAGGTGGTCTGAGCCAGCAATATATGATGCCATTAAACCTGTGAGATGCTGGTATGAACTGCAAAGGGGTGATCTCATGGGAAGGTTGGGAGAACAGCTGTTGAACTTGAACTGAGGTTGGATTCTCCTGACTCAATTTCCCCATTGACATCTGGCAGACTTTAAGACTGACTGAATGCCAGTTGACAATCTACTCTTGTCTGCAATTGACATAAAGTTGGGGAGATATTGTTTTCCTGCAATGTCCCTATTCTTAGTGGCAACTTCCTGTAATCAAAAGTTTTGTAAGCTTAATACCAGATCTATTAAATAGATTGTTGGTAGGTGAGCATCTGAGGTTAAGTCTAAAATTAAGCTATTAGGCTTGGGATTTCAGACTTAACAGCAATAAGTTAGGGTCCTATAATTCTTAGTAATAGTGTGGAGACAATCAGGTCAAGGGCTTGTGAGATTAGCATACATAGTTATTATATTGTCTCAGCTGGTTAATGTTAAAAGAAAAATGGTTTGTGGTCTATATTGTAAATGCTTTAAAAGAAACATCACATGACCAGAAGTTGGAATTGTTTTATGATGTGATATATACTGTGTTAAAAATGATTATTTATTGTATTTATGTAAGTAGTGGAGTCTGTTATTGACTTCTTAGTGAAATTTCTTCTTCCTGATGGGGAAATGAATAGTGAATTAATGTTAAGATGCAAATACTGGGTTCTACTGTGGATTTCTTAAACATGACAATCTGTCAAAGTTCCAATTTTGATTTTGTAAGAGTGATAAAAGTATAAAGCTTAGGAATGGTAATCTAAAATTGTGTCAAGTTCAGTTTTGTAGGTGAGTAAACATCTAGATTTCTACAAGAAGATAAAGGGAAGAAAATGCCAAGATGCTGTGCTTAAGATGACTTGAAAGAGCATCCAGACCAGAAAACTGCATCAGATGATGTTCCTCCCCAGATTGCTGCATGAGATGGAACTTCTGAATGGAAGATTCATTGATCTACTCTTTCATTTGCAATCTCTGTATCTGTACTTATAATGAGGGGACTACCCCCTTGTAATTTGTCAATGCATCAGTCAACTTTGCTTCCTTCCCATATACATATAAAGGGGAGATAGATGAAGGGGAGAATTCAAAGGGGAAAGAATGTGAGGAGGTATTTATTGATTGGGTTTAGGTGTGGAAACAGCAATTTTAATAGAGAAAAAGAGGAGGGATTTTGTGAGAAGTAAAAAAGTTCTATTGTCCACATTCCTGTGTGACAGGGGTTGTGACCTAGCATGGACAGGTTAGAAGTCAGAGACTAATGTGCAGGCCCAAGGAGCTGTGTGAGGAAGGGCTTATCAAGGAGGAGAATATGGAGTCACATAGGAGATAGTGTCACAGGAGATCCAAAGTTCAGAAAACAGGATAAGAAGCCCCATCTTCCTGCATGGGTTGTAGTCTTCTTGCAACCTTACAGGGGAGGCTACCCGTCCATTCAGGGGGAATGGACATAAAGATTAATTAAAGTTTTTTCTGATTTCACAGCATAAAAAGAAGAAAAGAAAAATGATGAGCAGGATGGATTCAGAAAAATCTTGAAAGATTTATATGAACCAATGCAAAGTGAAGTACACTGAACTAAAAGAACATTGTACATCTTACAGCAGTATTGTAAGGACAGTGGATCCAATTGGCTCAGGAGGAGAAAGTGAGGCTGGTGACCTTGCACAGCCTTCCCTCACTCAAAACAAAGTCAATTGTAAGTCATGTCATCATTTCTCTGATGTCATGGTCTTCTTCAAAAATGAAGAACAAACACAGTAACAACAACAGCAACCAACTGTGAATGACAGTTATTCTGATGGAGACAATGATCCAAGACGATGCCAAAGAAACCATGATGAAAAATGTTAGCCACTCCAAAGAGGAAACTGATAGGCTCTGAGTGCAGATTGAAACACATTTTTCCATTTATTTTCTTGTTTCTGTGTGTTTTCTCTTGAAATATGGCTAATATGGAATTTTTTTGCATGAATTCACATGTATAATCAATGTCAAATTGCCTGCCTTTTCAAGTGGTAAGAGAAAGAGAATTTGGAACTCAACATTTTTAAAAAGGGAATGTTATTTTTTCTTACATGTAATTGGATAATATTTAACAATTTTTTTTGAATTATCAGGATAATCTAAAATTAAAAATCTGAAAGCTAAAAGCAAGGACAACTCATAAATAAAAAGAAAGTCAAACAAATGATGCCAAAAATAAAAATAAGTAACCTTATGGAAAGCAGTCCCGGAAGCTTTCTATAACAGGCTGCATGCTCACAGTCACATAAATAAGACATGATGAGGCAGGACAAGAGCAATATCCTCAGATGGCAAGTCAGAAGGTAACATATAGGTCATCTCCTCCAACACTCTTATTCATCAGATAAGGAAACCAAAGACCAGAGAAGGTAGGTTGGTTGTTACTTTTCCATTTGGCTCATTCTGCTTTTGAAAGCATTCTTCTCCTCATTGGCTTTTTGAACCTCCTTTGCCAATTGGGTGAGCCTATTTTTCAAGGTGTTAATTTCCTCTGCATTTTTTTGGGTCTCCTTTACCAAGGTATTGACCTGTTTTTCATACTTTTGTTGCATCTCTGACATTTCTCTTCCCAGTTTTTCCTCCACCTGTCTAACTTGCTTTTCAAAATCCTTTTTGAGCTCTTCCAGGGCCTGAGCCCACCCACCACCCCCCTGGGGTGTCTGGGGTACTGAGGCCCCGCCCTCCAAGGCCTTCCCTGATGGCAAGAATACGTCCTCATCTTCATCAGATCCGAAGGTCGGGATCATTTGCATTTGTTGGAAAAAACTCTCTAAAGTCTTATTTTTCTTCCCTTTTCTAGGCATTTTCCCAGCCAGTTACTTGACTTCTGAGATTCCTTTCCACCCCTGCCTGGATCCGCCCAGCTAGTGCTTGGCCTCTGAGATTTAAATGGGCTTTCCTCCTGCTGGCTGTCAATCAGTGAGCTTTAGTTCAGGTGCTGGGGTGGGGGCAGGGCTGCCTCCGAGACTGATCCCTGGGGGGGGGGGCTTTATGCAGAGACTTTCAGGAATGGAGCGGGTGGGGGCGGGGTGGAGGGCCCGCCTCCCAATCTCAGCTCCCCTGGGGGTCCCGAGCAGAAGCCTTCAGCAACAGAGCGGGGTGGGGGCAGGGCCGTCTCCCAGGCTCAGCTCCGTCAGGTTTTATGCGGGAATCTTCCGTAATGAAGATCCTGCCTGCTGTTGGGGGATTCCTGAGTCTTGGGCCGCTGCCGCCTCAGCCGCCGCCCACACCTCTGCCTCCGCTTCCTGCCCCCGTCCCCGTCCCCGCCGCCGCCGCTTCCTCCCGAGGGGGCCCGAGTCACGGAGACACCCCGCTTCCCCTCTCCTTCAGCCTGGCCTCTCTCACTGACCTGCTTCTGTGGGCGGAGGGACTTTCCCGGCTGCTTCAGCTTCCGTCTCTGAAGCCTGCTCGGATCCGCTTCTCTGAGGCCTCGGCCAGGGCAGCGCTGGGGGTCGGGTTTACTCTCCAGGGCACGCCGGACCCTGGGGACGGGTCCTCAGGGCTCCCTGGAACGGAAATCTCCTCCACTCTGCCTCTGCACACCTGGCACTCACCGAGAAGCTATGGGGGACTCTTTCTACACCAATTCCATGGGCTTTGGTTTCGGAGCTCGTAAACGTGCGTCCTTCTACTCCGCCATCTTGGCTCCGCCCCGTTACTTTTCCAAGGTCACACCATTAGTAAGTGGTAGTTGTAGTACAACAGGACTTGTTGCACGTTTAGATCACTAATGTAGGAACACCCATGTGAGAGATGCCATTTCAGGTGATCTGATCAAGCAACTATACTGTTACTGCATACCTCATTATGCCAGGGTATGAATGTCTGGCATTTACTTTGCTTGTCTGGTGTTTAAAAAGAAATTAGTCCATAGAATAAAACACTGCCACCAAGGCACCTTTCTGACTAGGCATCTTCCTTGATCATGAAACCACAAAGGGAATTCTGTTCAGTGACCCCCTGACCATACAATACCAGCACTAAATTAACCCAATCTCCAGTTCAATTTCCATGAAAATCTCTTACAAAATGTCTGAGGCCCAGAGGTTGGTGTGAATGTGAAGGTACCTGGTTCAAGCCACATTTGCATAAGAATCCTGTCTCCAAACTCCTCAGACAACTGGCCATCCCATCTGTGCTTGAAGAATTCCAATAATGGGTGACTCATTACCTCCTAAGGTTGCACATTTCCACTTTAAAATTGCTCAAATTGTTTGAAAGTATTTTTCCCCTGATAAGGAAGGTGACTTTTTTTTCCATTTCCACCCACTGTTTCTTGTTCTGCCTTCTGGGGATAAATAAGATGAATTTTTTTTGGAGGGGGGATAAATAAGTGTATTCAATCCAAATAAATCCCCACCTTGGCCATGTCCAAAAAGTACATGACATGAGATGGGTAACTGGAATACTGATTTGTCATTGTGTTGGTCACAGTTCTTAAGTCTTCCAAAACTGTTTGTTTTTACAACATTGTTGTTATTATCTAAAATATTTTCCTGATTGTTCTTCATTAGATAGATCATCAAGTCTTCCCATGTTTCTCTGAAAATGTTCCTTTTTCCCATTAATAAATGGTCAAATGATATGAACAGGTACTTATTAAAGAAAGATATCTAGGCTATCAAAAACAATAGGTAAAAGAAACTTTCCCAATGTCTAAAAATTAGAAAATTCTATTAAAGCAACTCTGGGCTTCTACTTCCCTTCTATCTTAATGAAAAAGGTAACCAAAAAAAGGAAAATAACAAATGTTGGAGAGTCTTTGATAAAACAAGTACATAATTCTTGGATCTGTGAATTGGTTTAGCCATACTAGAAAAACAACTGAGAACTATACTCCAAATGTTGGTAATTGGTGCATAACCTCTGACCCTATGAGATCATAGTAGATATATATTCTAAACAGAACAAATCTAGCCCCTCTACATAACAGCCTGTCAAATAGTTGGAGGCTGCTATCATGCTTTCCTCTTCCTCCATAGTCTTCTGCATGCTGAACATCCCTTCAAGTTCCTTCAAGTGATTCTCAAACAGTAATCACAAAGGTATCCAAAGGGCATCCTAAATCTATCATTAACTGCATTTTTTTTTCCATAGATCATACTCTGAAAGCAAAATGAGATGCTACAAGTGATGTTTTCTGGCTGAGCTAATCATCATCCTTTTATTCATCAATGGTAAGCCAGTGTATGTCACTGGGTAAGAAAAGGGAACCAACTGGAGGAGACTGTGGGTGACTTACTGCCATCAGTCCTACAATGAGCTGCACAGTTTGAAATCTGAGCCTATCAAAAGCTCAGTCGTAACATGAGCATTGTCAAGGGACAGTTCATTTTTATTTGATGAAGGGAACCCTTTCCTCATGAGGAAAAGTAGTTGTTGTTATTGCCTCCAAACTGTAAAGCAAGATTAAAAGGTTCATCAATCCGTGATATTGGCTCTTGCTATTGGTTAATTTCTTCTTCAGAAATTGACTGGATACAACACTGGACCTAGATACCAATCCCATCCCTGACACTTAGCAGTTGGGTGACCAGAGGCAAGAAGTCTCTTCTGAACCCTCAGTTTTTTCATCTTAAAAAAAAGATAACATTTGATTTATTTATCTCACAAGCTTGCTTGTATATAAAGTACTTTGCAAATTTTTAAATGTATTTTATTTTTAATTTATGGAATAAAACAAGCATTTCTATAATTTATTTTACTGTTGTGCAATAAAAAATGACAAATTTAAAGCAATATTTAAATTTTGGGAGGAATTAAATTGTACTAATATAGTTTGTTTTTAAATAAATTTCCTTTCTAGCCCTTCCATAATCAGCAAGTCATGTTTGATAAAGCAATAGGTAGATAGATACAGACAGACAGACAGAGGAAAAAATGAAGAGGAAGAAAGAAATTAAAAGAAGATGGAAAGAGAAAGAAAAAAGAAAGAAGAAATGAAGAAGGGAGGGAGGAAGGAAGGAAGGAAGGAAGGAAGGAAGGAAGGAAGGAAGGAAGGAAGGAAGGAAGGAAGGAAGGAAGGAAGGAAGGAAGGAAGAATAGAGAGAGGAATGGAGGAAAAAGTGAAAAAGAAAGAAGGTTCCTTCCTGAAAAGCAGGGAGTTTCATTTTCTTTTCATTTTTCTTTTTTTTCTTTTTTTGAACAAAACAAGCATTTTCATAATGTAGTATAACAAAAATGATTATACATGAAACTGAAAATGTACTATGTACAACTTGCTATTCTTTTAAATATACAATAAAATGATCTAAATTTATTTTTTCTTCTTTTTTCCCTTCTCTTCCCTTTACCTGCCTTAGATATGGCTATTATTAAACACAAATGTGTATATATGTGAATGTATACGTGTGTATATATATGCACATATATACATACACATATATACACAAACGCACACCTGTGTGTGTGTGTGTGTATTTCTGTTCATCAGTTCTTTCTCTGGATCCAGACAGTATTTTCCTTCCTATGTCCTTTGACGTATTTGGGTATAATTTGGGTATTTATAATAGTCAAAATGACTTAACTGCTTAAAGTTTTTATTAAACCAAGATTGTATATAATGTTCTCTTGGCTCTGTTCATTTCACTCTTCATTATTTTGTACAAGTTTCTCCATATTTTCCTAAATCATCAAGCTCAGCTCATTTTTGGGGGACCAAGTTTGGTCAGTACAACCTTACAGCCTTGAATTTCTTTTTGACATAGTCTTTTATTTTTTTCATCATTTACACTGTTGGAGCCATTGTATAAATTACTTCCCCGGTTCTGCTTACTTTATGCTGAATCATTGCATATAAGTCTTTGTTGGCTTCCTTGGGTTTTTCCTATTCATCTTTTCTCATCATGAAATAATCCCCCCTGATATTCATTACAAATGCATTTAGTTACTCTCCAATCAATGAGTACCATCTTCTTTGTTTTTATTTCTTAGCAATCACAAAAATGTCAGCTCCTCATCTTCATCAGGCCATTTACTGTCTCATATCACACAAAGTAGTTCTGAATTAGTCATCAAACAGTAAGTGCCTAATATGAGGAGAACACTGGAGTACCTGATATGGGAAATTACCTCCTCCCTAATAAATACACACATAAACAAATAAATGAAGAGAGAAGTAGAAAGATAAATGAATGGTTGAATGAATGAATGAATGCATAGATGAATAGGCAAGCCAATCAATTGCAGAAAGGATAAAATAAGTTAATGTAGGTAAAGTCATTTTTCAATGTTAAAATATGATGTCAATGTTAGACATTGAAAGACAGAGAGGACAGATAGTTGATAAACAAACAAATAAATAAAAAGAAAGATGTCCTCTACTCTCAAAATAGTTTGCCATATATCAAAAACGAAGAAGGGACAGTGAGGGGAACAAAGCAAGGAAGGACACATGAATTATACAAACAAATATGGCTTTGAAATGGCTTTATTTTACTAGCAACCATATCTGCTGAGTATCTGATGGTACTTGTATGTATTAGCATAAAGGAATGTGGGCTGCTATCATAGAATGAAGGCTAGCAGTTGGGCAGTTTAGGCTCATGGACCTGACCTACCTCCAGACCAGAAGACATGGCAAGATTGCTGCCAGGAGCAGTGGAAGCAGTGCTGCCATTGAGAAGATGATAGAACCACTGGGTCCTCAATAGAGCTTCCCATTCCCTGATTTGGAACTCTTTTTCTTCCTTGCCTTCCTCTTGACATTCTCCTGTTTATTTGCTGTACATGCCAGAGGTTGCATAAGACCACCTTATCTCCCACCTTGACTTTCCCAGTGCCAATCACACTGAGGCAAAGCTCAAATCCCCACTTTTTGTCCATTCTTCTGGTCTAGGAATCATAGACTAGATCTAAAAGGGATGTTTGAAATTTGGTCCAATTCTCTCAAATTACAGAGAGAGAAACTGAGGTAGAGAAAAGTTCCAGTCACACAAACAATAATTTGTAAAATTTGAATCCAGAGCATCTTGGTCCAGATTCAGTATTCTTTCTTCTATACCATATGACTCTAAAATAGCTCTTTCAGTCGCAGGACAATAAAACTATTTCACTGAGAGGTAGAACCCCTTTCAGAGATCAACTAACCCAACATCTTCATTTTACAAAAAAAGAAACTAAAGCTCATATAAGGAAGTGACTTGATGAAGGTCACATGAGTATAAGTAGCAAAGCCCAAAGTGAAACTCAGGTTTCCAAACTCAAATGGAGTTGGGTGCTTTCCATATATGAAGCATCTATTACATCTTTCTCTTCTAATGATTGTAAACACTTTAGGGTCTAGGGTCTAGCTTATTCATATCTCTCCCTTACTCACTAATCTGAGTTTTGGACTAGGTTCAATCCTGGGGGACCTCTAAGGAGAGGGGCTAGGTTCCCCTTTATTATGTCTTTGACTTTTTTAATCCTATCCTCATACCTGGTGCGAGGAGGGAAATTGCTTAAAGATCAAACCACGTTGGCTCATGCCAAAAGTCTCCCCATAGGGGAGAGCAGAAAAGAACTCACTGTATACTATGAATCAGGAATGACACTTACATTTATTTCCTGCACACAAAAAGATGCTAAGCACAGAGTACTTTGCATGTGTTTAAGAAAAACAAAGTTAAAAAAGCAGTGGTGGCCATAACCACTGTTACACTTGATGGGCCAATATTACTTCAAACCATCTGAAGAGGAAGCCTTGTGCAGGGCTGCTGATGGAGCTTTTCCATTCTGCCCCAGCTCTGCCCCATATGCTTCAAAGTTTATGGTTTCTGGTAAGTCAGGCCATTACGGGAGTTCCTTTCCCTGTTGGTGTCAGCCTCTCTGAGGCAAGAACATTCTCTGCCACCAGTTCAGCTCCAATGAGGGACCCTGGTCCTCTCAGATTCAAAAAGCCACCTCCAAGCCTGAACTTGTCCACGTTCAGAACAATGTTCAGGACCTTTCTCATGCAGAACAGGAGGCTAGAAGTCTAGGTGCAACAGTAACTCATTGAGTGTCCTGCCCCAGGAGGGTGGTTGTAATGGTGCCATGTAGGTGAAAAATGCTGGCCGTCCTCTCCTCTCAAGCCTCCCAAGATTATACTGAGGTCCATTTCTACCAACTTACTAGAGGTAATTGTTAAATTCACATCAGCAAGCACTACAAATTAGTGTACAAATTAGGGCTCGGTTGATTGTATTGTTGAAGTCCTCTAGACTTAAGAAAGTGGTAGAGAAAATGGCAGGCTGATTAAATTTTCAAAGAACTTGTTGTTAAATATTTTTACCAGCACACTTGTATCATCCCACCCACCCTCTGCAAAAAAAAAAAAAAAAAAAACAAAAAAAAAACAAAAAAAAAAAAAAACGTTCAGAGTAATGTGAGGCCACTTGGAGAATTAAAGGAAGAGAGAGGAGGAGAAACAGAAAAATCTTTTTAAAGATCTGCTAATCATTAGCTCTTCTGACTTAGTGGCCAAATGGGGATTGCTTCATTTCCTCAAAATCCCAGCCACCTGGAAAACTGAGTCACATAGATGTGGCCAGTCAGAAGTAGGCAAGGAATCTTTGTGCATTCTCTGGATCACTACTCATGCCACCCACTCATTGCCCAATTTTGTTTTAATTTAATTCAAGCAAGCAATAAAAAGCATCTATAATGTGCTTACTAAGTGCCAGGCAAAGGGCTGGGCATTGGGAATACAAAGACAGAAAAGTAGGAGCCCTAGTCCTTGTGAACTTCCATGTCAAACCTCTCCTTCAGCTAAAGAAACTTGCTTTTATCTGATTATTTCATACTAATGTCTTGAGGCAGCCAGCCTCTTGCTAATGACCATTAAAGATGCTTTAAGGTGAGAAAAAGACTGAGATCTTCACCTTCAAATACTTTTCTTTGTTGTTATGTGAATGGCACTGCTGTACTTTCAGGTAAGTCTTGATGAAAATGAATTAAGGAGTAGAAGAATGAAGAAAGAAAGAAAGAAAGAAAGAAAGAAAGAAAGAAAGAAAGAAAGAAAGAAAGAAAGAAAGAAAGAAAGAAAGAAAGAAAGAAAGAAAGGAAGGAAGGAAGGAAGGAAGGAAGGAAGGAAGGAAGGAAGGAAGGAAGGAAGGAAGGAAGGAATAGATGAATGAATGCACAAGCAAAGTAAATTAATGAACAAATGAATGAGTGAGTTAATGAATGAATGAATCATGTAGAGTATATGTTAGAAGTGGGGAGAAATAACTTTAGAAAACAAGATTTTTTTCTTCCTTGTTTCTGCAGTTCCTACCAGGCTCCTGGGCTCTGACATCATTAGGAACCATTCTATCAACTCACCTAAAGGAGTCGTGGATTGAGGTAGAATTATTCTGAGTGCACATTTGTCCTCTTTTCTCTGCTTTTAATCAATGCATATTTGGTACCCCAGCTTGGAACAATGGGGCTCAGTGAGAGGAGATGGTTCTAACTGGAGGGAAGTCCATTAGAGAGGCCCTCACCTCATTCAAAAGGGCTGATTCTCCAATGGCCCAGTGGCTTTCCGTGTACTCCACAGCTGTCACCTCCGATGTTTTCTCCGTTATGACTGGGGTGTAATTTTGCCAGCCTTAAGTGCAGGAGAGGGGAATTTCCAAGTGACAGGAAGGGTAATTCATCATACACTGCAGCTCAAGATGGTTATGAGGAAGAGAGATATCTCGTCCTTATACCGCCGTTCATCTCAAATCTGACAACAGCCTTGTAGACGCATATAGGGAAAGGTTGATGAAATATTTTCGAATTAGGCACCCAAAAAGAATGACCAAAAGAAAGTGTCTGATCAAAGCTTTTTTTTTTTGCACCAAGTTAAAGGCCCGACTTATGAGAATTGAGCCTGAAAGACCCACCATGAAATGTCTCAGAGAAAAAGACTCTCCCAGAAAATACCCAGAACCTGCATGCCAGGTCATATGGCCAATAGCTTAAAACAAGCATTGCCAAGATTTTCTTCGGCATGAAGGGGATGGGACTTTTATGCGTGTGTGCTGTGTGAACAAGAGGTTAAAAGTTAAATAATAGCCCAGGGCCAGCACAGTTACAGGCTGACCAGGTAGAAAATGAGCTTTGTGGCTTCCCGACAAATGCCACACCTCTGTCTTCAGCTGAAACTAACATCACAGGCACCAGTGTGCAAAAACGAATTTCCTTGTGGAGCTGGGTATCATGGAACAGGGCTAATGGCTGAAAAAGCCATCTGACCTTTAATCCAAAGTCGTAAATTTATCACTGTCTGAAATCGGCAGGATATCATTCTTAACAAGGCCATTGTTTTTAGGACATAGAGTTTCTAGATGACGCACTCTTCAGCACCAGGAAGATGACTTAAAATTCGTTCTCAGAAAATGGGAGGATAAAAGAAATTAGCTCTCTCCAAAGTGGGCCAACGTTCCACGGCTGAATAAGGAAGGTAGTGAAGACCGGGGAGAACAATGCCTGGCAACATCAAGTTATTCTATATTTCACCAAATGATAAATAACCGGGAGTCATGTTTATGTATAATGAATTACAATCCTTCTGCACTTACCTTAGTAACATTTTACAGGGGTTGTATTTTATTCCCAACAACCAATTATGTCATCATCCTGGCATTTACCTGGACGTAATGATACACAGCTACCCCATTCCGCCAACATAATTCATTGCTGGAAAAGTGTTTGTAAAGGCACACTGCATTCCACACACCCGTAATGACTTGGAGATCGCTATTAAATTTTACAGATTAAAGTTTAGTAAACCTTCAAAATCACACACCAGTTTCTGTGTATCTTATTAATCCTAAAGGAAAAGCTGTTCAGCTATTTAAATGTCAATAACCAGGTAACCCTGTAAAAAGCAGACAATGGGCAATACATTATCTGGCTTCATTTCTCCTCCCATTGGTAATGGGTGAAGAAAGACATTTGCTTTTTTAACTGTTTTGAGGCGGGACTTTGTAAAACCATCATTTCTACCCCGTGTCATTGATGAAAAATAAAGGAAAAACTGAGAGGGCGTGCACACGGTGCCTATCCCCAAGCAGAAGCAAATGTGAGCCTGTTATAATCCAATGTCAGTGCCCACATTGGCTTTCTCGGTGCTCCCTGCCTGACGCAGAAATAGCTACTGTCCCCTGCCTGGCCTCACATTGATTCACCTTAATTCTGTCTTGAGAATGAAAGCCCAGAGATCTTTTTATAAGCCTGTGAGGTCACTATGTTTAAATTAAAGCAACCTTCTCTGAAGCTCATTAATAAAAGTACGATGTGGAGAGAAATTTAATGTGAATGGTTAAAATGCCCAGGATTCCGCCTTTACTGTCAAACAGCTCAATTAAACAAATTGAATTTTTAAGCAACAAAAGGGAATTGAATCAAATTAGGACTGGAGCGGGCCTGGGAACGAGGCCGTTTATGAGTGATCGTCACCGGCCCTCCAACATTGAGTTTCTTTATTTGTTGTCTCAGCAGTTAGAAGGGGTTGGCAGGGCTGCAATACAGAAGGATAAAAATGTTCGCCATTGAAACACAGTTTGGGGCTCCCAATAAATCATCTGTCACTTCATCACAGCCCAGTAGATAATGAGCAATAAAGTTTTCACACTCAGGGAATGAGGATGGGGACACAAGAAATACAGCCCATGCTGCTGCCCGGGGTTCCTCTCAGAGCGGCCGCTCAGATGGTGCCATGTATAATGAATGACCTTGAGGTTTCTGGAGAAACAATTCAGTCTTGGGCAAATAAACAGTTTTTAATACATTGAAAATTATTTAATTGGATTCATGAGCTTTCTTCATGATGAAGCAAAAACTGGTCCCATGAAGGTCACAGCAGTTTCAGAATCAGAATTAAAAGAATCCTGGCCTCAGAGTAGCTCTCCTATTATTAGGGGAGTGAAATCTAAATAAGTCACTAACATTTTTTGAGTGGCATCAGGTGCAAAATCCTCTTGAGTAGGTTATTTAGCCTTTGCCCTGAAGACAGTGTTAACACATTCTGGATTCAAGAATTTCTTGGCTGTTGAGGACATGACCATGGACAAAGGGGTCTATACAAAAGAGAAAAAGAGGTCAAGGTAGACCTGTGGATTACTGAGCAGCATCCCATGCTGGGCCCCAAGGACACCTAGAGCATTTTTGGACACCTGTCAAATATCCAGCCCTGCCAATCTATAGATGATCTCAAGTGAGGACAGATTTTATTGAGCCAGTTCTGTAGAGATAGGTCATACTGAGTAGCAACCACAAGCAATTAGGCCTGGGTACAATGAACTGAGGCTCGTTGGCCAATTCTTCAGCCCCTGAGTGTCCAGCCAATTCCCTCCAACCATGTAGTGTGGAGAGATGTGTTCCTGCCAGTACAGTCTCTGCCAGGGAAGGCCAGCATCCCGACTAGGACTGGACTTTTGGGCCAAATGGCCTATGGGCATAGGCCTTTCAGACAGATGGCTGGGTCCCAGGGAATGGCTCAGTGGAGTTCCCCAAAACATCTACAAGTTATATGGCAGGTCTGAGGACTCTTAAGAGAGATGTTTAGGAAATCTGGGGATGAACAGATATAACAAGTATCACAAAGGGCAAGCTGCTTCTTCTAACAGAGACATTCTCCAGCAAGGGTAAAGGGATATGGCCAAGGACCTTCTAGCCCATTCTTTGCCCAACCTCCCCTAGCTAGCACTTCAAGGTGGAGGGATGAAGGGGCTGTGGAGTCCTTGACCTTAGTGACAACACAGCTCAGATTTGGTGTTTACCAAGGCAATCTCTTATTCTAAAGGCACCTGACCCCATCTCATCCCACTCCTGTATCCATATACATTCATGTGAAATACCTCAATAAACACCTTAGAAAGGGAAAATGATAGGGGCTCACCAGATTCAGGTCTGGAAGAGATATGGGAAATCATTCAGTCCAATCCCTCATCGTACAAAGGAGGAAACTGAGCCCCAAAGATGCTGCCCAAAGCCAGTGTTTTGCCTCCTACTCCACATTTCCCAGTAAGTGCTGATCTAATCTAGACATTCAGAGTACAATCTGACTAATCTCATGCTTTTCCAGGTCATCTCAGTTCCAGCTCCTAGGAGTGTCCCAATATGTTGCCTGTTGGGCTCCCAGGCTGGCTATTTGAATGAGTGCAGAGAAGCGGAGAAAACAAGGCAGTGAATTGAATTATAACAAAGGTTGGAAAATGAATACCTCCCATAGAAGCCAATGGAGCCTGAAAAGCAGTGTCAAGAATTCTGTTTCTGTCACAAACCCTTAGGTGATGGCCTACAGGGGGACTCAAGGTTCTAGAACAAGAACCCCAGTGATTTCTCAAGGCTAGAACCTCCCCAAGAGTTGTTTTGTGCAGAGCCTGTAATGATGATTTCTGGTGGGAAAAGAGGAGAGTACAGTATTGGGGGATGAATCAGAACACCTTTTGGATCCCTTTGCAAGACAATTTATAGAGTACTCTTCCTTTATTGATACTTCTATTTTTTTTAAATCATTAACCCTTTGACCCCCCAAAATCCAAGACAACATTTCAAGAGAGGGGACCAGGTCCTTCACATAGCTTTCTTCTTTCTTATTAATCTTATCACTGTTATTTTTTTATATATTATCTCTTTCCAAATATGCCCCTCCCCTTCATGGTCAATCAATAAGTACTTCTTTAATACCTACTATACATAAGAAGCTGCATTAGGAGCTGGAATACTCATCAAATAAGAAAACAGCAAGATTTTATTTATTAAAAGAAACCAGGCATTGTGCCAATGAGGAATCAAAGACAAAAATGGCACCATCCCTGACCTCAACACGTCTTCTGACATGAATGATATCCCTTGCGTATCATCCCCGACCTCTGCAAAGAGGGGAAGCAAATGCATTTTTTTCAACTCCTCTCCAGGGTCAATCATGATTTTGTATTACCTAGGAAAACTGAATTCAGATCAAACTCACATTTGGCAGTTAAATCTCAGTGTTCCTAGAAACAATGAATATTCTTGTGTAAGTAAATGTAAATAAGGATTCCCCACACTCTGTCTTCCATCCATAGTTTCTGTGAGAGTCAAGTGACTAGAAATCATTGTATTGTATGTGGCATTACTTAATAGAATACACGTATTTTGTATTTCATTATACAACTGATCAAAAATAGCAGATGCTACATTACACGTGGTAGTGACTAAATATCCCATGACACTTTCAAAAATGAATGACTGAAGCAAGAATTCATTAAGCATTTACTATGGGCTAAATACTGATCAAGCAAATAGAAATTCCTGTTCTCAAGGTGCTCCCATTCTACTGGAGGAAACAACCCAGATGGAAGGCTATTAGATGCGGCATACTGATAAGGACAAATAAAAGTTTCCTCTCATAAAGTTGGCTGGTGACCAGAAGTTGCTACAAGTCAGGTCACAAATTGAGAAATATCTTTGGGAATCTCATTACCAAAGACACTTGCCCCAGAGAGAGCAGCCAGATGGGCCTCCAGTTTCCTAGACTATAGCTATATCATGGATTTCTTCCATGCTTGACCACAGAAGTCACTAGGAGTTGGTTTAGCAACAAGGCCAGTATGCTTACCCGCCTGGCTCATTAATGCTGGTTGCTGTGATTTGTAAGCAAATTGTCATGAAGAGTATGCAATTCCTAATGCTGTACTACTCCAGCCTCAGACTGAAGGGTGATTTTAGAAACGTCCTGCAGCACTCAATCATCCCTTCATTTTAATGTCTTTATTTTATGATTTTGTTGATGAAATACTACTCACTCAGTGCTCAAAATTCCTTTTAGGCTGCAGGCAGTGGCTAGTTGACATGGTGAGCCATATTTTACAGCCATATATTTCAGCTCTCTCTGTCCAAGTTGGAGGACACAGTAGCCAAGATGGTTTTTCATAGTAGAAATATATTTTCATATTTATTTATTGATTTGACTAATGTATCTATTTTTCAATTCACATGCTTATGTTTCAATCCATTAAAGTGATTCATGGTCAAATAATATGTTATTGCAAGTACAAAGAGGAGATAAAACCCACCATATGATTGCTATAACACAAGAATAAAAATCATAAAAAAAATCACATGATTAAATAGATGTTTGAATCCCCAAATGATCAAAAGCAAAATGATGTTTTTAATTATTTCAAAAAAATAAGTTTTTTTTAAACTAAGATGCAATTACTGATAAAAATAACTTCCCCAGTAATAAATACTTTGTCGGTATTTCTTAACAAGATCATGTATTCAGGGCAGGCTAACCATGAGGTGGAAAAATTAATAGCATGACCAAATTAATAGAAACAGATTGGCTGGCTGAGGGAACCCAACCCATTGGACCTTCATCCTTTAAGGTTGTAACTTTAAAATTACAAAAAAAGAAAATGTGTTAAGCATTGATCTGTAGCAGAGTAAGGGACTTCTCTTTTGTCAGGATCCTTCCTGAGCTCCACTGAATTAGAATCTTTACAGGATGGTGGGTAGGGGAGGAACAAAGCAATGGAGAGATGGGGATAGTAGTAGCTACAGATTGAATTAAGAAATTGTGGTGTAACTTTTATGGGTCTCCCCACCCCCAGTTTAAAAAGGCTCACTAGAAAATAGAGAAGACCAAACTCGATCCTCCAAGCTGGAGGGTATAAGAACATTTTATGAACACTACAGTCACATAAAAATTAAAATATGTTTTAGAGAAATATTGCACAAGTTCAGGAAAACAGTAGATTACAATGTGCAAGAACATAAATATGTTACTGTGAATTTTTCAGACAGGCATGGGGAGTGGAGAGACTCAAGAAGCCCAAGAAGGGAGTCAATGATCAGTCACCAGACATGCCTACTGTAATAGAGTCACTCACAAATTCCATCCTAAAGATGCTGAGCCTTTTTTTCTTCTCAAAGCAGTCTGGACATAATCAAACTCTTACCACAGCTATGGAAGGCCATGGATCTCATCAAGGTAGCTTTATCCTGATCTTGTTAAGCACAGGAAAGGTCTTCCCCAGCCTGGACACAAGGACTGAGTACCCAGCTGACAGTTTTAGTGACATAAGTGCTATCAGGATAGGAACAAGGGGCCTTCACCTACCTAGAACTAAGCTAATATTGGATGATGTCACATTTCACAGCATTCAGTCAAAAGGGATTCACTATGTGTGAGTATTCTTAGAATCCTCTTCCAAGGTGATACAGACCCAGACATTGAAGTTAGGGAAAAGAGATATTCAATTCAACATTTATTGAGTGTCTACTATATCCAGAGAGCTTACATCGGGGCAATGGGGAAGATATTGAGTTCAAATGGGACCTGGTCCATGCAAAATATGGCACACACACAGTCCATGGAGACGGGGAGATGAGACACAAACACAGAGAGAGAGAGAAAGTTGTGGCTCACAATCTTGCTTGAAAAGCACATCAGAGAGGTACAATGCAAGGGAAAGGCCAGAGGAGGAAGATTTTCTAACTTATGTCAATCAGTTTCACAGGCATGTTTTTATCACCTACCACATGCCAGGCATTGGAGAGGAAAAGTCCAAAGAAATGAAACAAGGCTGCTTTCAATTTTTATTTCATAGATAGATAGATAGATAGATAGATAGATAGATATAGATATAGATATATAGATATTTATATATGGATATTTATATATAGATATATATATTTATATGTGTGTATATGTATGTGTGTGTGTGTTATTCATATCGTTTCCTTTTACATCATCTGGATTTCCCCTATATTCCCATATTCCTTCCCCTTCTCCTCTCCCTTTAAATCAAAAAAAGAGAAAAAGAAAAAAATTAAGAAAAAAAAATAAATTAGCCAAATGGATGCAGATGCTGATACGTAATGTTTCCAACCCCTGGATACTCCCCTACCTTTGCAAAAGTGTGAAGGGAAGTCCCTTCTCAAACCCCCTTCCTTGGGGCTCTGTTTGGCCTTCTAAATGTGTACCATTCATTGTATTCTGTGACTGCTGTTGCTGCTGTTTTCCTGGCTCTGTGTATGACATCTTGCATCAGATCAATAGAAGTCTTCAAAGGCTTCTTTCTGCTCATTGGAGCTATCATTTCTTACAGCACAATAAGACCCCATTACAGGAATGAAGTCTACTAATTCAGACTTAAGGTTCCCAGCAGTTTGTATATTGACTCAGCTTTAAAATATAATGTTAATGATGTTTTCTCACATTTGTATTTATTTTTTTAAATCTTTCCCAAACATGTTTTAATCTGGGTAAGTACATTTGGAAATTGGTGGACATCAACCATGGTTTTATGTTTTTACTATGAAAAAAACACTGATGTAGATAGATACAGATATGGGAAATATGCCAGTGCAATATGCGTATGGAACATGTGTCATGTTATATATTATATGTATCACATATATATAATAACATATCAAAAAAGAAAGAATCCATATACACCGAAATACATACATATAGATATATAGATGGGGGGAGGGTGCACCAGGTGCAATGGATAGAGTGCCAGGCCTAGAGTCAAGAAGACCTGAGTTCAAATCCAGTTGGAGACAATAGCTGTGTGACCCTAAGCAAGTCATTTTACCCTATTTGCCTCTCTTTTCTCATCTGTAAAAAGAGGTGGAGAAGAAAATAGCAAATCACTCCAATAGTTTTGCCAAGAAAACCCCATTGGGTCACAGACAGTCAGATACGATTGAAAAATAAAGACAAGATATATAGACACACATACATATATAAGTATGTGTGTATATGTACATGTGTATATGTTTGATATATGAAGACATTTTCTTTTTGTCAGTGACTTCCTTGGTGTACTTTCCTATAAGCAATGGAATCTCTGGGTCAAAGGCAGACTCACTTTTTGGTCACTTTATTCGATTTATTCAAAATTCTTATCAAATAGTAATACCAATTCATAAGAAGATTATACAATCATTTCTACTAAAAAAAAAAAACCCACTTGTTTTAAAAATGTGAATTTGTTCCAATGCAATTGATAAATTAGATAACAATTTGAGTATAACATGAATTTTTCATTTACTTTTGTGTCATTTCATCAGCAAGAAATAGAAAATTGACCCTAACTGAACCTATTCCAAAACTCACACACATACATACACACACACGCACACGCACACACCACAAACATCTACCAGCTTTCTTAGTTCCCCAGGTTTTAACCTGCAAGGTTGGATGACACCACTTCCTCATAACCCCTACATTACAACCCTTCCCATTCTTACTTCCATAAGTAAGTTTCTGTTATTTGCCATAAAGGGCCATTTTTATTATGTATTTTCTCATTCAGTAAGAGCTATGGAAGAAGAAGGAGGATGACCCTAAGTCAAGTTCCTCTCCCCCAACTTTCTGTCCCCAAGTCTCTTCTTCCCAGAGTTAAGGCCCATCAGTTGCCCACTTGCCCATAACCATCAACTTTGCTAGCCTTGGGCCCCATGAGAGACAGAACAGCAAGCCAAGGGAACGGACAACACTGCTATTTATTGGACTATTTGTGTATTTCTTAATCATTTAGCATGTGTTAATTTGTGCTGCTCTTTTTTTTACTAGGTTCTTATATTTGTGTGTGTGCCATTGACATAGTTTTTTATTGTGTTCCCATTTTTTCCTATAATTCCTGTGGTTTTTATTATACAATTTTGTGCAATGCAGTGATTTTTACAAACACATGCTAGTTGGCCTTAAAGCAAAAGTAGTTTTATTTGAATAGGAAATATGACATGTATACCAATAGGTCTACTGCAAGTAATATGTTTAGGAGAGAGAGAGAGACAGACAGAGAGAGAGAGAGAGAGAGAGAGAGAGAGAGAGAGAGAGAGAGAGAGAGAGAGAGAGAGAGCTCTAACAATTGGGTAATTAGGACAGGTGTAATGGGAAAAGTAGCTCCTGAGGTTGTTCCCCCTGCTCCCCCCCACCCTCCAAGGATGGGAGCACTTTGAGAGCGGACTATCTTTGACCATTTTTTTGCATCCCTGAATTTAGACAGTGTCTACTCATAATAGAGGTTTAATAAATGCTTTTTGGCTTGACATGGCTGATTGAGTTGAGTAGTCAAGAAAGTCAAGGTTTTTGAAATAGTATAATGAGAAGAAAGAGGTTTGGAAACACAGGGAAGGGAGAGAGATTTTGACAAAAGCACAAGGCAGGACAAATTGGCCAGGTCGAGAAAATGAACCACCAGATTTATGTGTGGAAAAGTGAGATTTAAGTGCTGTTTCCAACAGTTTCTAGTGGAATGACCCTGGCCAAATCTTTTTTTAAAATTATTTTATTTATTTTCAGTTTTCTCCAATCACTTCCATATATCTTAGATTTTTCCCCCTCCCTCATCCTTCCCCACTCCCTACCCCATCCCTCCCTGAGACAGTGTGCAATCTTATATAGGTTCCACACATACATTCTTATTCCATACATTATCACATTAGTCATGTTACAAAGAAGGATTAAAATGAATGGGAGAAACCATACAACAAAACAAAACATGACACAAGAAAAAATGGCCTGTTTCATTCTGCGAACCAAATCCATAGTTTTTTCTCTGGATGTGGAAAGCATTTTGTCTCAAGAGTCCATTGGAAATTTTTAGGTCCTTGCATTGCTATGAAGGACTAAGTCAACCAGAAAAATTCCTTGCACACAGTTCTCCTGGCTCTACTCCTTTCACTCAGCATCAGTTCGTATAGGTTCTTCCAGGTCTCCCTGAAGTATTCCTCTTCATCATGTTTTATAGCAAAATAGCATTCCATTACATTCATATACCACAACTTGTTCAACCATCCCCCAAATGATGGGCATTCCCTCTATTTTCAGTTCTTGGTCACCACAAAGAGACTTGCTATAAATATTTTTGTACATGTAGGACCCCTTCCCGTTTTTATGATCCCTTTGAGATTCAAACCTAGAGGTAATGGGTATACACATTTTTTCAGCCCTTTGGGCATAGTTTCAAATTGCTCTCCAGAATGGTTGGATCAGCTCACCAACAATGAATTAATGTTCCAACTTTCCCACATCTTCTCCAACATTGATCATCTCCCTGTTTTGTCATGTTAGTCAATCTGATAGGTGTGATGTGGTACCTCAGAGTTGTTTTGATTTGCATCTCTCTAATCAATAGTGAGCATTTTTTTCATATAACAATAGATAACTTTAATTTCTTCCTCTGAAAATTGTCTATTCATGTCCTTTGAACATTTATCAATTGGGGAATGACTGTATTCTTGTACATTTGATTCAGTTCTCTATGTATTTTAGAAACGAGGCCTTTGTTACACAATAGCTGCAAAAATTCTTCCCCAGTTTTCTGCTTCGCTCCTAATCTTGGTTACATTGGGTTTGGTTGTGCAAAAACTTTTCAGTTTAATGTAATCAAAATTATCCATTTTGCACTTCATAATGTTCCTTATCTCTTGCTTGATCAAAAATTTTTCCATTCTCCATAAATCTGTCAAATAGACTATTCCTTGTTCCCTTAATTTGTTTATAGTATCAGTCTTTATATCTACATCATGTATACATTTGGACTTTATTCTTGTATACAGTGTCAGGCATTGGTCTATGCCCAGTTTCTGCCACACTGTTATCCAGTTTTCCCAGCAATCTTTGTCAAACAGTGAGTTCTTAACCCAGAAATTGGGTCCTTCTGTTTATCAAATAGTAGATTGCTATATTCATTTATTCATTGACTACAGTGTCTTGCATACTTAACCTCTTCCACTGGTCTACCTCTCTATTTCTTAGCCAGTAGCAAGTGGTTTTTGATGATTGCTGTTTTATAATACAATTTGAGATCTCGTAGGGCTAGACCACCTTCCCTACCATTTCTTTTCACTAGTTTCCTTGATATTCTGGACCTGTTGTTCTTCCAGATGAGTCTTACTTTTTCTAGCTCTAGGAAATAATTGAATAGGTAAATTAATTTAGGTAAGATTTTCATTTTTATTTTATTACCTGGGCCTACCCACAAGCAACTGATCGTTTTCCACTTACTTAGATCTTACTTTATTTGTGCAAAAGGTGTTTTTTAATTGTGTTCATATAGTCCCTGGCTTTGTTTTGACAGGTAGACTCCCAGATATTTTATAGTGTCTACCATAGTTTTAAATGGAATTTCTCTTTCTATCTCATCTTGGTGGACTTTGTTAATAATATATAGAAGCACAGATGATTTATGTGGGTTTATTTTGCAACTGCCATTTTGCCAAAGTTGTTCATTATTTCAAGTAGTTTTTTACTTGATTCTCTGTGATTCTCTAAGTATATCATCATATCATCGGTAAAGAGTGATAACTTAGTTTCTTCTTTGCCTATTCTAATTCCTTCAATTTCTTTTACTTCTCTTATTGATAAAGCTAAAATTTCTATTACCATATTGAATAACAAAGGTGATAATGGACATCCTTGTTTCACCCCTGATCTAATTGGAAATGCATGTAGGTTATCCCCATTGTATATAATGCTTGCTGATGATTTTAGGTAGGTACTACTTATTGTTTTATGGAAAGTTCCATTTATTCATATGCTCTCCAGTGTTTTTAATAGGAATGAGTGTCATATTTTGTCAAAAGCTTTTTCTGCATCTATTGAGATAAACATGTGGTTTTTGTTAGTTTTGTTGTTAATATGATCGATAATGTTAATAGTTTTCCTAATATTGAAACAACCCTGCATTCCTAGTATAAATTCTACCTGAATGTAATGTATTATTCTCATGATAAGTTGCTGTATTCTTTTTGCTAATATCTTATTTAAAATTTTTGCATCTATATTCATTAGAGAAGTTGGTCTCTAATTTTCTTTCTCCGTTTTGGCTTTTCCTGTATCATACTTGTATCATAAAAAACAATTTGGCAAGACTCCTTCTTTGCCAATTTTCCAAAATAGTCCATATAATATTGGAATGAATTGTTCTTTAAATTCTTGATAGAATTTACTTGTAAATCCCTCTGGTCCTGGAGATTTTTCCTAGTGAGTTTCACTAATGGTTTGTTCAATTTATTTTTCTGAGATGTGGTTATTTAATTATTCAACTTCCTCTTCTGTTAATCTGGGCAATTTATATTTTTTTAAAATATTCATCCATGTCATATAGATTGTCAAATATATGGACATATCATTGGGCAAAGTAATTTCTAATTATTGCTTTAATTTCCTCGTCATTGGAGGTGAGTTCACCCTTTTCATTTTTCACATCAATAATTTGGTTTTCTTCCTCCTTTTTTTAATCATATTGACCAAAGGTTTATCAATTTTATTGTTTTTTTTTTCATAAAACCAACCCTTAGTTTTCTTTATTAGTTCAATAGTTTTCTTAATTTCAATTTTATTAATCTCTCCTTTGGTTTTCAGTATTTTCAATTTGGTATTTACTTGGGGATTTTCAATTTGTTCTTTTAGTAGCTTTTTTCAGCTGCATGTCCAAATCATTGATCTCCTCTTTCTCTATTTTATTCCTTTAGGCATTCAACGATATAAAACTTCCCCTAAGAACTGCTCTTTCAGTAACCCATAGGTTTTGGCAGGTTGTCTCATTATTGTCATTCTCTTCAATGAAATTGTTGGTTGTTATTATGAGTTGTTGTCTAACCCACTCATTCTTCAGGATTAGATTATTTAGTTCCCAATTAATTTTTGGTTTATCTTTCCATGGTTTTTATTACATATAATTTTTATTGTATTATGATCTGAGAAGAATGTATTGATTATCTCTGCCTTTCTTCACTGGATTGTGAGGTTTTTATGCCCTAGTACATGGTCAGTTTTTGTATATATACCATATACTGCTGAGAAAAAATATATTCCTTTCTATTCCTATTCAGTTTTCTCCAGAGACCTATCATATCTACCTTATCCAGAGTTTTATTCACCTCCTTAACTTCCTTCTTGTTTATTTTGAGGTAAGATTTATCAAGTTCAGGAAGGGAGAGGTTGAGGTCCCCACTAGTATAGTTGTGCTGTCTATTTCTTCCTGTAACTCCCTTAATTTCTCCTCTAAGAATTTGGATGCTATACTATTTGGAGCAAATATATTTAGCAATGATATTGCTTCATTATCTATGGTGCTTTTTAGAAGGACATAGTTTCCTTCCTCATCTCTTTTGATTAGATCTATGTCTGCTTTTTCTTTGCCTGAGATTAGGATTGCTAGCCCTGCTTTTTTTTACATCAACTGAAACACATTATATTCTGCTCCAACCTTTTACCTTTACTCTGTATATCCTCCATTTCAAATGTGTCACTTGTAAACAACATATTGTTGAATTATAATTTTTAATCATTCTGCTATCTGCTTCCCATTCACATTCACAGTTATGATTATTATCTGTCTTTCCCTCCATCCTCTTTCCCTCCATTTATACTTTTAGCTCTCCCCTCTCCCTTCCCCTCCACAATAGAGTTTTAATTTTTGACCAACCCCTCCCTCAGTCTTCCCCCTCTTTTTTCAGCCCCCCTCCCTTTTATTCCCCTTTTTCCTTACTACTTCTTCCCTCCTTTTTAGTTTCCCCTCCCTTTTCTTTTACCTTTCCCCTACTACTGCCTATAGAGCTAATTAGATTTCTATATTTAACTTAGTTTGTTTTTCCCTCCTTGAACCAAATCAGATGAGAGTAAATCTCAAACAGTGCTCATCTCCCTCCTCTTTTTCCCTCTATTGTAATGTTTTTGTGCCTCTTCCTGTGATGCAATTTACCTTTTTCTGCCTCCTCCTTTTCAAATCTCCCATTACAATCCCTTTGCACCCTTAAATCACATTTTTATCAGCCCATCATTTTATTTATACCCACTCTCTCTACCTATGTATATCTCTTTTAAATATCATAAGAAGTATGCAATTCTCAAAATTAATAAGTATCATCTTCCCTTATAGGGATGTAAACAGTTTGCCCATATGAAATGATGATTTTTTTCCCCCTGTTTATCTTTTTATGCCTTTCTTGAGACTTGTGCTTGAAAGCCAATTTTTTTATTGAGTTCTTGCCTTTTCATCAGGAAGGTCTGGAAATTCCTTATTTCATTGAATATCCATCTCCTTGCTTGAAATATTACATTCAGTTTTGCTGGGTAATTGATCCTTGGTTGCATTCCTAGCTCCTTTGCACCAAAGAATGTCATATTCTTCCAATTCCTTTTAATGGATAATTGCAAGGTCCTATGTGATCCTGACTGTAGCTCCTCCATATTTGAATTGTTTCTTTCTGGCTGCCTGTAGTACTTTCTCCTTCACTTGATAGTTTTGGAATTTGGTAATGTTATTCCTTGGTGCTTTCAGTTTTGGATCCCTTTCAGGAGGTGAACAGTGGATTCTTTTAATGACCATTTTGCCCTCTGGTTCTAGGACCTCTGGGCAGTTTTCCTTGATGATTACTTGGAAGATGGCTCTTTTTTTCGTCATGGCTTTCTGGTAGACCAATAATACTTGGATTTTTCTCTCTTCGATCCATTTTCCAGATCAGTTGGTTTTCCAGTGAGATATTTTACATTTTTGTCTTTTTTTTCATTCTTTAGATTCTCTTTTATTGATTCTTGATATCTCATAGGGTCATTAGCTTCTACTTGCCCAATTCTAATTTTTAATAGATTATTTTCTTCAGTTAACTTTTGCATCTCCTTTTCCATTTCCCAAATTGTTCCTTTAAAGGAGTTATTTTCTCCAGTTCAGTTTTGTACTTTTTTTTATTTGTCCAATTTTCCTTTTTAAGGAGCTGTTCTCTTCAGTCAATTCTTTTTTCATATATTTAAAATCATCGATCAGTTTTTCTTCTACTTCTCTAATTTGGCTTTTAAAATCCTTCTTGAGATCTTCTGAGATTGCTCTTTGGTCTTGAGACTAGTTCATATTCCCTTCTGAAGTTTCAGATGGGCATACAGTCTCAATGCTGACCTCTTTGGTATTTGTGTTTTGGTTCTTGTCCCCATAGAAAGATTATATGGGCTTTTCTGTTTTTTTTTTCTTGCTCATCATGATCACCTTTTTCCTGGCTTTTAAAGTGAATCCCTCCTTCTGGGGCACAGAGGTCTCTGTCCCATGATTCTTGTGCTTAGAACTTGAGGCTTTGTGTATTGTGACCTCTGGTTCTTTCAGCTAGAAGCTAAAATGCTGCAGCTTACCTGGTGCTCAGCTGCATGGTGCACCAAATCAGGGGCCAGTTGAAGTCTTTCTGAGTTTTCCCAGAGATACCCTGAAGCTAGTTGTGTTAAGCATCAGGGAGGGGTGTTCTGTTCACTGGAAGTCTCCTCTGCTGAGCTGGAGCATAAGCAAGCTCAATGGTTGGTGAACCACATCTGCACTAATGTCTTCCCAATTCCCCTGGCTGGTTTGAGGCATGCCTGGGGTCCTGGTGTTGGTGATTGTGGGCTCCATCCTCCTGGGGCTCAGGTTCTCCTGCTGGTTCTCTGAGATGGGATTCTCTGGGACAGCTCCAGTCCTGCACTGGTCCCCTTCATCCACAGCAAGAGGGACCCCCCCCTTAGTGATTTTCCTAGCCACATGGGCTAAGAGACTGTTTATCTCTTTGACTGATCCCACCACTCCAGGATTGTTTCTGGGGAAATATTCTCTGGATTTTTCAAGGTTAATAAGTGGAGGGGAATATCACTTACCAATCACTCCACCATCTTGGCTCCCAGAAGTTCAAGTAGGTGACTTACAGACTTTAATCTGTGAGCTGATAGTCTCAGAAACAACTGCTGCAGTTACCTAGGATTCTCTGGTTATGCCTCATTCACTTCCACTAGACTCCCATCCTGAGCTGACATGTTTGAGAATCTGCACTGCTGCTGCTTCAGACCACCCAGGCCCTCCTTCTCAGCTTTACTATGGCAGGGTCCATGCTGGTACATCCTGTGTGCTGTGCACTCCTCCAGCCCCATGCAACAGATCCTTCCCATCAAAGGATCCTTCCAGGCTATCCTGCATTGGAAATCTGCCATGCTCTGACTCCTATTGTATTTGGCCTCTCTAAAATTTGTTCATATTCTCTTTTTAGAGTTATCTGAAGGAGTTTGTCTTAGAGCTTAGGTGAGTGCATCCTCTCACTCTATCATCTTGGCTCTATGTCCAGCCAAGTTTTTGTGAATGGCACATAAATTGGATTTAAGTGAGGTAGAAGTGTGCAAAATCATAGGCCTCATTTTCTCTTCTGGAGTCATTGGAGTCCATTTGGCAAGACAAGAGTCAAGATAACCTTCAATGACCCGAAATACCATGGATGACCTTGGCATCTTCAATATCACACTCAACTCTAAGTACTCCATAGAGTCTGCTTAAGTTGCCTTCCTGAATTTTGAAACAAATTGTTCTTATCCTGCCATTCCATAAAGGTAAGTCTTCACAAACTTGGGGCAGACACCCCAGTAACTCACTAATGAGTTGGAGACCCTTCAGTCACCTTCATCCTAGTTTAGCCCATCTGCTGAAGTGATTTACTGGGGTGTAGCCACTGTACATGCTACAGCTTCTTGGAGACACTAGTGAGAACTGGGTGAATCAAGTGGACACCAAAGGTGGGAAACAGCTCTAAAAAAGAGACTTGGCATCCCTCACACCAGAAGTACTAGTCTTCCCTAAACACACTGTACACTCTACATCCCTTCTGAGTCTCAGTTTCCAATTACGAAAATGAATGTACTAATAGTTGTGTTACCTGCTTCAAAGGGTTTATGGGAGGACCAAATGGGAAAAATTCCAAGATCATAAACCTAGAGGTGAAAGGTAACTTAGAGGTCATCCAGTCCAACCCTGACATTTTGTTGCTGAGGAAACTGAGGTGTGAGGAGATTAAGGGATTCATATAAAGTTATACAGATAAAGTGTAAGAGAAAGAATCTGAACCTAGATCCTCTGACTCCCTCATCATCCTCATCATTTTTATAATTTCTGCTGAGACAATTCTATCCAATCCATCAAACACTTTTTTAAATTATTCATCTACCTTGAGCAAAGTGTTGTCCTTGGTGCTAGGGATACCAAGATGAAAAATAATACAGTCCCTTCCTTCAAAGAGTTTATAAATTCAAAGGACATAATACATGTAAAATTCCTTGCAAACCTTCAAGCACTATATAAATGTCAACTATCATTTGTATGATTAAAGTATGAATAAGACATATATGGACACAAACAAAGCACAACACATAGCAGAATGTGAAAAGTGCCAAAGAGAGATCCAGAAAAAGTACCAAGAATTTTGAGGAGAAATTACTCTCAGCTTACGAAACCAGGGAAGATTTCCTGTGTAAAGTAGCAGCTAGTAGGCACTGAAGAAAGAAATGATTTTTTTACAGGTGAAGATGGTAGTTTGGGAGTTTATTTCTTGAATTGGAGTCAGCATGATCAAAGTCAAGGAGACAGAGAAAGAGCATGATGGTAACTGAAGAGGGTAAATAAATAATCCAGTTGTTTATCCATAGAGTATATAAAAATCATGATATAAGCCTATATAGAAAAGATGGATCCTTTTATGGAAAGCATTGAATATCATATAAGGATTTTGTATTTTGTTAGTGATCCCCAAAGTGAGAACCACGACTCTTTAGTGTGACATGGCATGATGTGGAGATTAATGAATCAGATGCTGAAACATTAGACTGATTCCATCATCCCTTGCAATAGACAATTGTGGGACTTGTCTCCAAAACTACATCATTTCTGGCCATCTATTACAAGCAATACTCTTCTATTCTGCTGTCTCCAATAACTGGTCTATATGACACTGCAAGCTTTCACTCTGCCCTTTCAGAAGTGGGAAACAGCCCATACCTGCTTCTGTATAGGCAAACCCTCCCATCCAAGTATGCACTTTCCTCCCCCTGCCCATGTAGTGCTTACAGCAGGTACCATAAGAAGTATGGGCTGTTCCTCTGGGATCAGAACTAGCACAAGAGGTACCTCAGCTCTCCCTTTTTCATTTTCAATGAGTGGTTAGACAGTACAATATGAGAAGGTTCAGATGGGTTGTAGTCTAGAGATATTTATAGATTCATTCTCTCACACACACATGCATACACACATGCATGCATATATACACACATACACATCTCATATCATTCAATTTCCCCAAAATCTTAGTGCATGTTTGTAAATGTTTAACAAGTGACCTTCTATGAGAAAAAAATATTTGGATGACACTTAAATTTAATCTACATGATTAACATTTTCCATCACTTTCTAAAGTCTAGACAAGCAATGAAGCAATAAATCAAAACCTATTATGGAGTATTTGCTGATTTCTGAATGTAAATATTCACATTGAAAATTTAACAATAATAAGCCATTTCAATCTGATTCCAACATATCCCCCACCCCAAACCCAACCATCCTCTAAATTTGCTTTTTCACATTGAGAGAAGTACCATCCTCTCAATCTCCCTGGTTTCCAAGCTTCTTGGTTAGCCCTGAGTCCAAATTCAACTCAAACTGATCTCCGCAAACTTGCTGATGACATCTTCGTTTTGAAATAAGTCGACCAATAAGCATTTATTAAGAATTTGGTATGTTCCAGGTTCTGTACTAAGTGCTGAGGATATGAAGAAAGGAAAAAAATATAGTGCCAGGCCAAGATGACAGTGTAGAAAGAGGCACATACACTAGCTCTTCCCCTACAGCCCATGAAATACCTGAAAAGAAAGACTCTCAACAAATTCTAGAGCAGCAGAAGCCACAGAACAATGGAGTGGAGATTTCCAGCCCAGGGTGACCTGAAAAGCCAACAGGAAAGGCCTGTCACAATGGAAGTGGAGTGGAGCCCAGCTTAGCTTCGCCACACCACATGGAACTGGAAGGAGGACCAGAGAAGGCCTTGGGGGTGGAATCTCCAGCAGTAGTAGCAGTAGTTTGAATATTCCTCAACCTACAGGCACCAAAGGTTCAGCTGGCCAAGAAAGGAGCAGGGTCTTCCCATAGCTCTAGCCTCAGGCCATGGCAGCAGAGGCTACATCAGGTGACAGCAGCTCCCACAGCAGCCCACATCCATTGTTGGATTGTAAAACCCCTGGGGGAACTGAGCAGCTGATTCTTACTTCAGCCCTGTGTGGTGGCCCTGCTCCCACCAAAAGACCCTGGGGGAATTGAGCATCTTATCTGAATATCAGTCCCTAGTGATGACTTGATGGAACAGGAGGCCAGGTGGCACTGGAGAGAAAATTAATACTTACAGATTCTGGGTACAAAAGCTTCTGATTGCTCCCAGACCACTATACATGCTTGACTGGGCCATCTTGGAGGAACTGAGATCTTACATATCCCCAGAGTATACCGTTCTCTTGACAAAGGACCCAAAAGTCAAGTAAATGGTTGAGGAAACACCCAAAAATGGGGAAAAAAATAAAAAATAACCTTCTACAAGGTTACTTTCTTGGTGAACAGATATCTTCTCTCATCCTTTCAGATGAGGAAGAACAATACTTACCATTAGGGAAAGACATAAAAGTCAGGGCTTCTATATCCCAAACATCCAAAATAAATATCCAATGGTCTCAGGCCATGGAAAAGCTCAAAAAGGATTTTGAAAATCAAGTAAGAGAGGTGGAGGAAAAACTGAGAAGATAAATGAGAGAGAGGCAAGAAAAGCATGAAAAGCGGGTCAACACCTTTTGAAAGGAGACCCAAAAAAATGCTGAAGAAAGTAACACCTTGAAAAATAGGCAAAAATAGGCAAATACTCAATTGGCAAAAGAGGTTCAAAAAGCTAGTGAGGAAAAGAATGCTTTCAAAAGCAGAATTAGCCAAATGGAAAATGAGGTTCAAAAGCTCACTGCAGAAAATAGTTCTTTAAAAATTAGAATGGAACAGGTGGAGGCTAATGACTTTATGAGAAACAAAGAAATCACAAAACAAAACCAAAAGAATGAAAAAATGGAAGAGAATGGGAAATATCTCATTGGAAAAACAACTGACCTGGAAAATAGATCCAGAAGAAACAGTTTAAAAATTATAGGACTACCTGAAAGCCATGACCAAAAAAAAGAGCCTAGACATCATCTTTCATGAAATTATCACGGAAAACTGCCCTGATATTCTGTAACCAGAGGGCAAAATACATATTGAAAGAATCCATCAATCATCTCCTGAAAGAGATCCAAAAGGAGAAACTCCTAGGAACATTGTAGTCAAATTTCAGAGTTACCAAGTCAAAGAGAAAATATTGCAAACAGCTAGAAAGAAACAATTTGAGTATTGTGGAAATACAATCAGGATAACACAACATCTAGCAGCTTCTATATTAAGGGATTGAAGGGTGTGGAATATGATATTCCAAAATTCAAAGGACTAAAACCAAGAATCATCTACCTAGCAGAACTGAATATAATACTTCAGGGGAAAAAATAGTCTTTCAATGAAATAGAGAACTTTCAATCATTCATGATGAAAAGACCAGAGAAGAAAAGAAAATTTGACTTTCAAACACAAGAATCAAGAGAAGCATGAAAAGGTGAACAGGAAAGAGAAATCATAAGGGACTTACTAAAGTTGAACTGTTTACATTCCTACATGGAAAGACAATATTTGTAACTCTTGAAACTTTTTTCAGTATCTGAGTAGCTGGTGGGATTATACACACACACACACATATTGAGAAAGAGAGACAGAGACAGAGACAGAGAACATAGAACATAGGGTGAGTTGAATAGGAAGGGATCATATCTAAAAAGAAATTAAGGGATGAGAAAGGAATATATTGCGAGAAGAAAGGGAGAAATGGAATGGGGCAAATTATCTCTCATAAAAGAGGCAAGAAAAAGACTTTTCAATGGAAGGGAAAAGAGGGGAGGTGAGAGGGAAAACATGAGGCTTACTCTCATCACATTTGACTCAAGGAAGGAATAAAATGCACACACATTTTGGTATGAAAACCTATCTTACAATACAGGAAAGTGGGGGAGAAGGGGATAAACAGGGTAAGGGGGATGATGGAAGGGAGGGCAATGGGAGGAGGAGCAATTAGAAATCAATACTCTTGGGGAGGGAGAAGATCAAAAGAGATATAGAAGAAAGGAGGGCCAGGGTAGGATGGAGGGAAATATAGTTAGTCTTACACAACATGGCTATTATGGAAGTCATTTGCAAAACTACACATATATAGCCTATATTGAATTGCTTGCCTCCCTAGTGGGGATGGGTTGGAAGAGAGGAAGGATGAGAAATTGGAATTCAAAGTTTTATGAACAAAGGTTGAGTATTGTTCCTGTATACAACTAGGAAACAAGAAATACAGGTAATGGGGTATAGAAATTTATCTTGCCCTACAGGAGAAAAGAGAAGATGTGGATAAGGGAAGGGAGGGATGTTAGGAGGGAGGGCAGATTGGTGGTAGGGGCAATTAGAATGCTCAGCATTTTGGGGTTGGGGGAGAGGAGAAATGGGGAGAAAATTTGGAACTCAAAATTTTGTGGCAATGCATGTTGAAAATTTAAAATAAATAAATTTTAAAAAATATATACTGCCAGTCCTGGAGGACTAGACATCTCCATTTTCATTCTTCTTTACCTTTCTGTAACAGTCAACACTGTTCATCACCCTCTTTTGTTGAGAATTAAAGTAGATCATCTGTTAAAAATTCTCACATCTTTACACTTTAATACTTGAAAAACCAATTTCAAAACTTGACAAACAAGCCACTAAAAGTTTCGGTGAGTTTTGAATAAATATATTAAAAATATGAAAATGCCACAACTTCTAGTTAGTCTGTAAGAAAAACTCACTGACATCAGGGAAGACAAAAATTTACTAGTTAAATTTCAACAATGGTCTATACTGTGTAAATGACCCCAAAATCTCGTCATACTCTCTCATTTCCCTAAGAGCATAACTCTGCCTGGCCAGCATCAAAACCAGTAGATCAAAAATTGAGTTCATCATTTGTCTGTTGACCCAAACTTTCCCCTTCCTCTTTCCCTAAATTCTCTACTTTCAGTTATCCAAGCTCAAAACCTGCATCATGCCTGAATCCTTCCCCCTCACATTTGCAAGTCCTCACCATTCTGCTTATTATATCTCTTTCACATCTGTACAATCTTTTCTACTTCCATGGTAGACACTAAAGACAGATCTCTTTACATCACATCTGATCATTTAAAGTGCTTTTCCACTGGGGTCCCTGACTCCAAGCTTCCCTTCAGTAATCTTTTCTTCATATTGCTAACTGCATGCTTCTTCTTTATTCATAGTTTTCACCAATATTTCCACCAAATTTTATATCTCTATATCATAAAGTGTTATTGCAAGATTTCCAAAAAGTAATGGAGTACATTGAATAACATTGTACTCACTAAAAATATCAATATAAATAATATTTTGGTGAAAGCAAAAAATGGCTTTATATCACTATTAAATGAAATATTTTCAATGAGATATTTTGGCTTTATCTCTTTTGGAATTCTGGAATTTTGGAATATCTCCATCTCTTAATCCTTTTCAGAATTTCTATTTTTTGCTTCATGATATACCTAATAATTACAAGAAGACAAGTATATAAACAGTATGCTTATCATGTCATAGAGTTATAAGAGTTGATTTCACTTAGACATTTTATCCATTGTACTTACTTTTATCCATTTCTTTAATTTAATATGTTGGCATGCTGAATACCTCCATTCATCTTTCATGTATTGTAGAGTAATATTTCAAAAACCTCACTTTTTAACAAATCCATTGCTTTCACTGATAATTAAGCTTACGGTCATAGAACTATATTTTTGGGCACAGTGTTATCATATGGGAATTCCTTTCTTGTATTTCTTGAGAAATTTATATTTTTTTCCAAATTCTGAGAAAATTCAGGCAAGAATTAGACATCAAAAGTGGATATGGAGACTTCACTGGTTCAAAGTAACCCACTAGTATCAAGTCAAAAACAGCAGCAGAAAATGCTGACATGTGGAATCAAAGGGTAGAGCCAACATTTCCAGCAACTGGATTAGAAGCCTTTAAGAAAGAAACCATGCCCTAATCACACTCTGGCTATAACTGACACCATGTTATAAGTGTGTTTTATGGTCCTGTCTGCCACCAATGGCAAGTCATTCGTGCATATAAAATAAATATTAAAAATTGTATATCTACATTATATTTTAGGCAACTCTTATGAGTGGCATTACAAGAAAAAATAAGTTTTAGAAATAAATTAAGTCCTTAAATTAGTCATTTTGACACATGATTTTGGGTAGTGGTGTTGAGTTTGCTGTGAAATCTGAATGTTACATTATTCAAATATTGCCCCATAACTTTTGCAATTTGCCAGTGTTTGAATATTCACTATAGCTATAGTTCTTACCACTAAATATCTCATAAAAAATGTTAACACTGAAATAGTAAATATTTGTTGTATCATCTTTCAATTTAAAGATGATTTTATTTAGTACTTGTTTTGAGTTAATATTTCTTTCTTTTAATTTTCTTATTATCAAATGCTATATAAGATAGAGATCATGTTTACATTATTGAGATATGTGATCTTATTGCAATATGTTGGTTTGTGATAACTGTAAACTATTCATTTATTTAAAAATTTTATTTAGATAATCTCAGAAACTTTTAGCACAATGCTATCATAAAAATGATATGGTATTTATTATTATAGTGACTTATTATTTTATTGCATATAAATAAAACACCATGCAAATATAGAAGAATTTACTGTTTTGAAAAGTCCTGAGAATTCCCAGGAACTCCAAGTTTTCATTACTGTTTTTAGCAAGTTACTGTCTGTTGAGAATTTGGGAATCCTAAGCATATCAGATATTCTTTACTTTTTTGGAACAGTAGAGATGGTACAAACAATTGTATGTGCTTTAGTTTGTTTTTGTTTTTTTTTAATTTTCAGTTACAAATTCTCTCCTTCCACCGCTTTTCCATTTAATGAGAAGGCAAGGAATATGATACCTATTACACATGTGAAGTCATGCAAATCGTATTTCCCAATTAGCCATATTGCAGGAAAAAAGCAAGAAAAATAAAGTAAAAAATATGCTTCAATTTGCACTGAGTTCATCAGTTCTCTCTCTGGAAGTGGCTAGCATTTTTTATCTTCAGTGTTTCGGAATTATTATGGGTCAAGATCTTTGTTAACTGAGTCTTTCACAGTTGATAATCTTGCTATTATCATGTACAATGTTCTCCTGGCTCTGCTCACTTCATTTTTCATCAGTTCATGTGAGTCTTCTCAGGTGTTTCTGAAATCATTCCCTTTGTCATTTCTAATAGACCAATATTATTCCATCACAAGCATATGACACGATTTATTCAGACGTTCCCAAACTGATAGCAATCCTTTCAGACTCCAATCATTTTCTAGCCTAAAATGAACTGCTATAAATAATTTTGAACATATGGATCACTTTTATCTTTCTTTGATCTTCTTGGGGTACAAACCTAGTAGTGGTATTGTGTACTTTAAATTTTTGCATTACCTTCCCTGAGGTTCAAAACAATCATGGGAGGCAAGTTCAATGGATAATAATATTTTGTGAAGGATACTGAGATACTTAGAATTTATATGATTTCCCCAAGTCTTATACAACTGGTGATTGTGATTGTCAGCGGATTTTCTCAGGTATTCTACACTCCAAATATTGCACTCTATGTCCTATGCCATGTTGCTATCTTGTCTTTCATTTCTCAGAGAAAAATAGCTATTGTGCATGATGCAAATTGATTTCCCTTGATAGCTGAAGGTCATCCCTCTTCATTTTTATGTACACTATTACTAGTCTGACACGGAATTCTGAAGTGTAACCATTACTGAAACTTGGGCTTTCATTCTATCAATGATCTGTGGGTCTATCAATCATTGTTTCACCTTGTTTTGAATATTTCTGGCCATTTTCCCATGTTGTTCTTTGTGGCACAGTAACGAAATTATCTCTGTGCATCTTAAAATAATTTAGAGATGAGTAATCTTAGGTTTTATTGATCGCATGGCTTCTTTCACCAGGACTGTCCTTTGACTCTATTCTTCCAATTTTTCCTTCAGGTCTCCATTTTGTCATTCAAAATCCGTCGTTCTCTTTTTCAGAGGCTCTACTCTTTCAGAAAGATTTTCATCTTCTTTTCTAATTATCAGAGCTTTTGTTTATAAAATAGTTTTCCTCTCCAAGAACTCCAATTTCTATCCCAATTTCATCTTTTAATTTTTAGAAATCCATTTTGAATGATTCTGGCATTTCCTTGCTCGTACAATATTATTTATGAACATCCTGTGGAACTTGTCTTGCTTTCTTGTTTTTATTGGGGGTTTGAGGGTCACTTTCTATCAGTGCATAATATTTGTTTTTGAATGCTGTCCTTCGCTAGTTATTTACTCATTTTCCTTCTTTCTTTATGATTCTTGCTGCTGCCATTTTTTTCTTGCTCAGGGGATGAGTTTTTCCCCAACCTTTCAGTGACAGTCTTCATCCAATGCCTCCCACCTTTCCTCTTCTAATTCTATTTCACTGATTTTTCTAATTGTTCGGTTCCTTCCATTTTATTTCTGTGTTCTCTCCTGTCCAGAAGGGCTATGTAACTGCAAAGAGATTTGAGAATATGTCTATTTTCCTGCTATATAGCTATCCTACATGAAGAGAAGTCTGCCCTCGCCTGCCTTGCATCCACATGAGAATGAGTCTATACCATGATGGGGCTCCAACACATCAGTTACTCACCCTCTTCATCTCAGGTTTGGCAAGTTCAATGACAACTGAGAATTAAGTAAGGGGAAAAATCACCAAAGCCAAAATTAAAAATGGAGCCAGGTCCAATCAATTGTTCAGCATGAGGTGTGGTGGAAATCGAAGAGGCCTTCCTTTACTCAATGGGATAGTCATAGAATGGAAATCCTTGAAGGCATGGACAGTCTGACCCTATCATTGAATTCTCCATCTAGCATAGTACCTGGCAAATAACAAGTCCTTAAATAATTGATGATTGATTATTGCGGAAGAGTTTTCACTCTGGGGCACTATTCACCCTTTCCTTGCTGTAATTTGAATCATGATATGTCTGGGACGCTTTTTGTAATTTTTATAGGGTGGAGTCTAGGAAATATGGAAATAATCACTAATTTCACCACCTTGCCAGGTAAGTGTCTCCTATCCAGAGCTCTAGGTTCTTTTCTAGGTGCCACATTTTTTTCAAGGATAGTAAATGCCAAGGAAGGTGACCAAGATGAAATGCCTACTAACAAGGCTGGACTCTAGGCAATGGAGTAGGTGGTCAAAAGTTGGGGATGATGACAAGTGATGACTTGAGGAGGGACCACATGAGTATATTAATAAGGACAAATGTGAAAGATATTGTGGAAGGTTGTTGATAAGATTTGAGAAAAGAGGAGATACATAGGTAAAAGGAAGTAAGGTATCAAGGATAACTCTGTGGTTGTGAACTCAGATGACTGGAATGATGGCAGTGCCTTTGATAGAAACAGGGAAAGGTCACAAAGCTAAGCTTGGTGGGAAAAAAAATGAGTTTAGCTTTAGACATGCTGAGTTTGATATATCTATGGAACATCTACCTTGATGTGTACAATAGAAAATTGTGAATGCTTCACTGGAACTCAAGAGAAAGACTAGATCTACATATATAGATCTGAGTCATCTGATATCTGCATAGATACGAATAATTAAACCAATGGAAACCGATGTGCAAGACAGAAAGAATAGAATAGAAAGAATATTTGAAGAATACCCACAGTCAAGGAAGTACCATATGAGTGATTATTCACCAGTGAAGAACTAAGACAGACAGGAGGAGAACCAGGAGAAAGAGCAGTGTCCTGAAAATCCAAAAGCACAAACATCAGGGAGTGACAGTAATCACTAGTATTAAATGCTACGGAGCTAACTAAGGATAGGTGCTGAGGGAAAGGCAGATTCAGAAAAAGCAGTTAAGAAAGCATTGAGAACTTTTGGAGAGAGCAGTTGAATTCTAGGGATGTAAGCCAAATTGCCGGGAGTGCCCAGATGACTGAGAGCAAAGGAAATGAGTACAATTTTCAAAGTTTAGCTATGAAAGGGAGGAGAGGAAGAGGAGAAGAGATTAAGGGGGTGCATTTAGAAAGCAGGGAAGATACCATGGCATATTTGTAGGCAATAGAGGAGAATCAGTAGTTACAGAGAGGATAAAAAGGAAAGAAAACTAGAGAATGTTCACAATTAACTGGGGCAATATTCTGGAAGAGATGGGAAGGGTTAGGGAATGGTCAAGCATATAAACAAAAACATTGCTCTTGGCTAGGAAATAGGTCATCTCTTCAGCAGAGACCAGTGAAAAGGAAGGTTGATGGAACATGAAAGCTCCAGTCAATGTCCTGTTGTATAAAGACAGGGCTTAAAGAAAAGGAAGCCAGGCAACCAAGCCCTGATTGCAGAAATACATATACATGTTTGCACATGTGCAAATGTATGTGTGCATATGTAAGTGCATTTTTATATGCATGGTGCACATGCATATGTACTATGCAGATATTTGTATTGTGTGCATATATGTGCATTAGTGTGCATTCACATATAAACACATGCATCTGTATTTACATATGTGTGCATGTTTGCATATATGAGCATTGTGTATGTGTTATGTGTGCACACATGTATATATGTGCATGTGACCATGTGTGTTGACATACTGTGTATTGTATTGTGTGTGTACATATGTATGTATATCTGTGTGGATGGATAAAAATATGTCCATGTTGTGTGTTTAAATTGCTATGTGTACATGTTTATGTGCTATGTACCTCCATATAAATGCATTCACATGTGTGAATAGATTCAGGCCTGAATACATGTCTGTTCATGTATTATTACACTCATAAATGCATCCATACATGCATCCATAGATGAAGCAATATATCATAGGGGATAGAGGGCTAACCTTGGGGTCAGGAGACTTGAAATCAATTCCTGTTTCTGATGTCTTCCACATGTGTGCCCTTGAGGTAGTCCCCTACCCCCAAGGCAACTCTCAGCGTATAAGGTTCAGATGAGTTACTGGTCTGTAACTTACTGGAGGGAGCTTGTTTCCACATGGTGGAGTTCCCTACCTGGATGAACCTGCAGGGTCTGCACCAAACACTCACACTTATAGCCCTTAGAAAGTACCACATCACTGTTCAGGCTATTAAGCAAAATGTCTCAAGTTAAGGATTTTATTTTGGTATTAAATCTGGCTATATTGGCTTCAAACAAACTGAAAAGACTGATTTTCACTTAAATTCAGGGCATGAATTTCCTGGGTGTTTGGGATTTGTTATTTTTCTCTTGACATGTTTTCATGGCTTCGTTCACCCTTCTACTGTTGGATGATGAGGATTGGGAGTGATGGACAAGTGCCAGAATCTTCATCCTTAAAGCTGGCAGCCCTTCTCTCTGCCTTAATTTCCACCTCGCTCCCCCTCTCTCCCAAGAGATGGGCATTCCTTTCCTCATTCCTCAATGATTTGTGGGCTGCAGATCAGAGCTAACCCCTTTCCACCCCTCCCATTTGCTTCCCTCTCTTTCTCCGAGGGCACCTTCTCTGATCTCTCCTAGGTATGCCTAATCCTTCCATAATGGGCTCTTTCTCCCTTCTCTGAGTCTCCGGCTTTCACTCAGCTCTTCTTATCCCCTTTCTACAGCTCTTTCCTTCCTAGGACCAAATTTATCCAACCTCAGCCCACAGCTTAAATTCTTCCCTGACAGTATGCCCCCACTGTACGTACTTTACCTAGCATTATTGGAGAGAGGTAAGGCCATCTTGCCCTCCCCGTCTCTTTGTTCCACTTTCTGTTAATTGTCTAAATCAGTTGTGTCAAACTCAAGTAGAAACAGGAAGCTGGCCTGGAGTCAGGAGAACCTGAAGTCAATGTGACCTCAGACATTTACTAGCTGTATGACCATGGGAAAGTCACTACCCCTGATTGCCTCAATTTCCTCATCTGTAAAATGTGGATAATAATAGCACCTACCTCCCAGGGGCGTTGTGAGGGTCAAATGCGACGATAATGGTTAAGTCGATTGTTTCGGGGCCTGGCATGTAATGGGAGTTATACAAATATTAGCTGCTGTCATCATCATCATCCTCATCCTCCTCCTCATTCTTCTCACTATTATTATTACCTTCAGGCAGCATATTGACTTAGAAAACCACATATTAGCATCATCTAAGTCATGTTTTATTTGTATTTATTTTGTTATTTCTCAGACACATTTTAATCTGGTTTAGGCTGTGCTAGGGAATGTTGCTGAAAGGGGAGGGAGGGTTGTAGACCCTCTGGTCTAACTGGTGGGAACACTACCTTCCTCTTTCCCCTGCCCCCCCCCAGAAGAATCTGATGGCTGGCTACAAGCTGATTCCACTTATCTGTCAATTCATCAACAAGTCTTTATGAAGTCAAACTAGGTACTAGGCATTAGGCAAAGGATTAAAGAAATAAAGACAAAAGCAAAATGGTCCCTGTCCTCAAGGAATTGACATGTTAGCTGGGGAGTTAGAATATACATCTATAGCTCCCAGCAAAGGCACATACAAAGAGATACAAGGTAAATGTAGCAGGAAAGACTAGTCTAGTCACTTCATGACCAGGAAAGTTCTCCTGCAGAAGGAAGCCTTGAAGATGAGATCTGAAGGGAACCAGGGATTCTAAAAAGTGAAGAAGTGAGGAGGACAGTATGCTAGGCAGGAGGAGCAGCTAGCACAAAGGCCTAGAGGTGGGAAATGTGAGGAATACCAACTAGCCAATACTGCTGGAACATGGAGGAAGGGACCAAGTTGTGAAAGACATTAAATTCCAAAACAAATGAGTTTCTATTAGATCCTACATCAAATATAGGGTCCTGCTGGAGTTGTTTGAACTTTAGAGTAACATGGTCACTTAAACCTTAAGAAAATCACTTTGGCAACTCCATAGTCCATGTCCTGGTGGAGACAGACAAGGCAGAAGTTGATTATGAGACTGTTGCAATAATGTAGTCAAAAGGTGAAGAACACCTGGACCAGGAGCTGGATGGAGGCGGGACATTCCTCTGTGCACGTGAAAGATGTGGCGAAAATCAAAACAAGATGTGGCAATTGCGAGTGTAGGGGAGGGCTTGAGGATGACTCTGAGGCAGTGAACCACCATGTGGGGAATGCCCCAGGACTCAGTGGACCCAGCTGGAGAGACCGGAAATGATTTCTCTGGAGCCAAATTTAAATGAAGCTATAATTGGCTCTTATGAGATGGGACCAGAAAAACTGGGGTGGGGAGCAGGGGGAGAAAGAGAAGAAGAGATCATATACTCCAGTATGCTTGGAGAAATGGCCTGCTCCATTCAGGCCAACTTCACCCTTCCTGTTGGTCATGGAGGTCACAGGTTTCGACAGTGCTCTGACTGGTCTTTGCCTCTATCTGAACCTTGGCTCCATCTCTGAGCCCCAGCCCAGATGGGCAGGAACCTCTAATTTCTTTCTGACTTCATAGAGCTGCGTCATTTATGGAAACCTCACAACCCCTTTAAAATGCCCAGTTCTCACTATGTGGAGTATTCACTGCATGTTGTCACCTTTCTATTGGCCTCACCTTCTAATTTTGCCTTGTTTGAAGACATCTAATCTCCTTTACTTTTCAATTGCCTTCCTCTCTCAGGAGACCTTCCTCAAGGCGTCCCAGGGCTGCCCCTCTTGCTGTCCTCATCACTAATTGAATTCACTACAGATATACCCTTTCTAACTTCCTTCATTCATTTCTATTGTGAAGTGAATCAGCCACAAATGAATGAAATGAGCCAACGTAGTTCCTGTTGTTCAGTGGGTGGCCAGTGGTCAAAGTTGCAAAGATCCTAACAACATAGCATTATCATATTTACATAACAAATGACAGTGCTGGTCCTGGGTACTGGGGGCTTGGAATATGGAATATCCTATCCCTGAGTACTCCTGCCACCATTCACCTGCAGATGGCTTAGCTATTTGCCACATTTGTGAGGTTCCAGAGGCTTTCTGGTATTTGGCTCAATAAACATCAATGAAGCACCTACTGTGTGCAAAACTTTGGGCCCCACCCTACAGGGGAAGCAAGGATAGATGCTTCTCAGACCTGATCCGAAGGACTTTACAATCCCTGTAAAATGGGGATGTTGACTCAGATGGCTTCCAAGGTCCCTCCTATCTCTAGATCCATGAATCCAGTCCATAACCCATCCCAGGGTCGTGTTCTTTAAATCGAAAGAATGAAGGTTTCACTTTCTACTTCACAGCATTGTGTTAAGGAAGGCCCTCTATAAACCTTCTGGCATTAGGGACATGATTGTTAGTATAATCAGGCTTAAAGGAGAATGTAAACTCCTTGAGGGTAGGGCTCTTTAATTCTTGTCTTTGGATCTCCAATGCCTAGTACAATGCTGACACACAACAGTGAGTTAAAAGATGCTTGTTGAATATGTACTTGAAAAACAATTTGTTTTTCCTAATATCTATGGCTAGAACCATTGGTATTATACATGTCCTATTTTTTTCTGAGCAAGCATTGATCAAAGAATTAGAGCTAGAAAATGGGTGATAGCCTTTCCACTCTTTTTCATCCTCTGACCCTAAATTCACTCATACCTACATAACAAACATGCTAAGAGCTTGGAAATAATGCTATGGCCGTGACCGATTCAGGAAACAATTCAGAATAACACCTGAAAAGTGACTCAATCACATGTGACCCCTGCACACCACAACTAGGCGGACAAAGATGCCAAGAGAATATCGTGGACGGCATTTTCCATGGCAGTGAAAACTGGAAGCAGTGTCCATGATCATCAACTGTGGAACGGCCAAACAAAAAACTTTGGATAGTAATGTCAGAGAATACTGTACTTTAACAAGTGATGAATATGAGGGATTCAGAGGAAGCTTGGAAGAAAGACTTGAGGCAGAACCAAGTAAACTGAGTCTTGGGAACAACGTGGCAATACCCTGAACAAAGAGGGGAAGGGTTTGGTCACAGCTCCAGGAGTTCATTGCTATAAGGAGCTCCAGAATGAGCTTTGTCAATGCAGGCCATGGGCAACTTCTCTGCAGCTTACAAATCTTAGGAAGCAAGCTAAAAGAGCCACAGTCTTAGTCCTAGAAGAGAGATGGGGGAAGCAGTTCCCAATTTTTCTCGGAAAGGTGAGAGACAAAGAAACATAATACTGGAAGAGTAGCCAGAACTTCTGGTTTTCCTTAACTAGTTTTTGTGGTGGTTGTCGTTGTTAGGTGAAGAAGGGGAAGTTAAATAAAGGGATCTTATGTAGAATTTGGAATCTTTGGCTTTTTCATCTGAAAATGACTGTGAGGTGACAACAAATAACATTTTAAAAAGACTTTTTAAAAAATATTGGTGAGAGAAATAGTGATTGAAATGAATCTCTTTTCTGTCCAAAGGAAATAGATTATTTTGTTTTTACCATATAAGAAACAATAAGAAAAAACCACCAGCAGAAATGCAAATAAATGGAAATAACAAAATGGTAACTGTACATATTTTAATTAGCCAAAGATGGTGAAGGAAATTTGCCACTGTCATATTAAGGTCAGCTCATCACATGGTTTTATATACAACACATTAAGACAGGCAAGGTGATGCCAAACTGGGCTTTAAATATAATCATTGTAATTAACAGAAAGTAAGAACGGCAGTCCTAGCTAAGCCCATTTTTCTGATCATCTTATGCTCATGAATCTTGGTCCACAAATCTTCACAACAAATAGGTAGTAATTCAATCAAACCCCTCCCCTCCAAAAAAGGAGAAAAGTCAAATCTCAATCTGCATATTTGAAACGATTATACCACAGGACACTGAGATGCTTCAGGCAGAATCCCTTTTGCCAGGTTTCTATACAGTATCCTTTGAGCCTCATAATAGTCCTGTGTTGCAAATGCTATTGTTATCCAAGTTTTACAGATGAGGAAACTGAGGCCCAGTGAGGTCAAGTGACTTACCCAGGGCCACACATTGTACTTCTGAGGCAGTAATCAAACCTAGGTCTTTCTGACTCCAAGGCCAGTGGCCTCTCACCTGTCTTGCTTCATCATTATAGGTTCCTAAATTCAGAAGTGGATCATCCTTCCTCCCTCTACTGTCACTTTGTAGGAAAGGAAACAGGTCTAGAGAAACAGGTCTATGGAAGTAACATAATTTGCCTCCTGTATCCATGAAGTCATTCATGTAGCTATTGGGTCATTGTGTGACTGGTATTTTAGAGTTACCAACCATGGTTTTTCCTCAGGTAGAGACTATTAGCTCATATGCCTTAATGGTTAATAGCTCTGTACTTGTAGTCCAGGGAAGAAAATAACAGACACTTCGTAGCTGAATGACCTTGTGTGAGTTCCCTCCTTTCTCTGAGCCTCTCTTCCCCAGTGTGTAAAAGGAAGGGATTGGATGTGATAACCTCCAAGATCCTGCCCTCCCCACTCTAAATCTCTGCTCTTTCATCCATTGGGTGCACCCAACTGAAGACTTCCTCCCTCTCCATGGCCTTGCAGACATGTGCCTCTCCAAACTGGTAGCCAGTAGGTGGGGGGAGACCAAGATGTGAGATGTGGGCATACGCTCCTATGTATCTATAATGTGATTGTGTCAGGATACCCAGAAGGCAGTCTTCCACCACCAAGGCAGCCAGGAGACTGAGGGCTTAAGCTTTTGTTGTTTTTGTTTTCTTTTGCAGAAAAGCGGCCTATCTCAACGTGTTCCTACCCCAAAGCCCAAGAAAGAGTTAAGCTCTCTAAACCAGGACTGGGGAGTTGGGAAAGCCACAAATAATGAAGAGAGGCTCTCAGCTCAGCCCCGTAGTCATCCCTTCTGAGCACAAAGCTGGCAGAGGCTGGCATCAGAAGGACCCCCAAATGAGCTCCCAGGGTTTCCACTCCATCATGAAGAATTGTCCTCTGGAGTCGGCACCAGTGGGGAAACATTTCAAACACTTACCATATGTGGTGGAGAAGGGCCTAATTTGTCCATTTTGAAATTTTGCCTTTCTTTGGAAAGGATAGTTAATTTCAAGTCATTTGTTTCACAGGTGAAGCTTTTTCCTGTGCATTTAATATATCACCCTTGGTTGCCTGAACAATTAGAAATTGTCACCAAAGAAAAATGCCGCAGTTCATGTAAATAACTATTTACCTAAAGGAAATGGGATCCCACCAGAGTCAGCATACCTTAATGAGGCATGACAAGAGGGAAAAAAAGCCCAGCCTCGGCGGCATCTGCCGGAGCTGACATTGCTTATGGTAAAAATTGGCCAAAACAACTCGTATTTGTTTTTTTCTTGTCAGAAATAATGTAGCTTGAAAATTTTCAACAGGCAACATGCGTCCGGACCATTTGTTACTTCTAATGGCCTAATTGTTCTCTTGGCAGAAATAAAAAATTGGGCCACTTGTGTCATTTACCTCAATTTCTAATTAATGCAGTGGCAGTAGAGAAAGTAGAACAGAGGGAGAAAAAAAGCCAGTGTGGCTTGAGCAATGTCCCCATTAGCCTGGCTCGGAGCTGTCTTGGTAAGTCCCCAGCAGCAGCAGGAACATGTCATCTCTGAGAGATGCCCTGTGGGTGAGGTCAATGGGGTGGGGTAAGCTGCCAGGAGGAGAGGGAAAGAAGAGGGAGATGTAAATCCTTGGTTCAGAATTTTTGGAAGCAAGAAAAAATCCCTCAACACCACAGGGAATAAGTGGGAATAAGTTATCCTCACGACATTGGCAGGAATGGCAGGAAGTTGACATGTCCCAAATTATTACCATTTTGTATCCCAAAGTCTTAGAAATGTTCCACTCACATTCTCCCAAAACTTTGACTCTAGGCAAATTTGCCAAGTAAAACAGTGCCACACTTCCATGTACCAGTGGATCTGAGAGGCTGGGTTAGTGTGGAATTGGGAGTCATGGATGTAGAGTCCTGAATTCAAATTCCATCTGACATTCCCAAATTCACTAGTTACATTCTTATGGTCAAGTCACTGAATTTCAAGAGCCTCTGTTTCCTCATCAGTAAAGTGGAAATGCTAATTCTATATTACCTACCTTGCAGAGTTTTGTTTTATCATACTTACATGTGGCAATATACATTAAAGAGATTTCTAAACTTTAAAGAACCAACACAGGCCAGTTGTTGGTAATGTTATCATCTCATTGATGTGGCTACACCTGCCAGTGATGGAGAGTGTAAACTCTTCCTATCCCTAGTCACTCTGACCCACATCTTCCCATTAATCCACCACAGGCTACCACCCTTGCTCTTAGGTCCCTAGATGCAGCATTTGTACTCTCAGAAGCAAGGGCTACCTATCAGTTACCCTTGACCTCTGTCCATGACTAATAGTCTCTTCTTCCAGTTGTGTGCTACCCTCTGAGAAGCCTTTGACTGCTTTTCAAGTTCAGCTCTTCTGTGGTCATCTGCTGCAGCCTGCTCACACATATTGTGATTCCTGAATTGCCCTGTGGGTGACCCACAATTATATTAATCTATGGATGATGTATTCTGTGGCTCACAGCTAGTCAGTACAGAAAAATATTGATTGATTAATGTGAGCACGATGGGATTTTTTTTAGAGGAGGAGATTAGGGTCATTTAAAGAAGCTGAATGGTGGAGTTGGAAGACAGACTTTGAAGAGAGGTGACAAAGTAAAACCAAGGAGCTGAGACACAATTTTCTAGGAGTTTGGTTCTGAAAGGGATGAATGGGCACAATGGAAGAACATCTCAGAGGCTCTCTTTGAAAAAATGCATAAAGAGTTGGCTGGCAGAATTGGCTTTATTGTGTATCCAAAGGTAACAAGAAACATCATTTCCTAGAACATTTGGCCATCTCCTATTGCTTTGCTCATGATAAGCATTTGCAAAGGACTCCCATGAAGATAGCAGCAGTCACTGTACCAACATCTGCTACAAAGGATGAGGGATAGAGAAATGCTGCAGAAAACTCCAAAAGATGGCCCCCCCCCCCAGCTTAATCAAGATTTCATTTTTAATACTTGAAAATTTCAAATGCAAGATGAGCATAGAGGAGGATAGTAAAAATCTATCAGAAGAATCTCATCCCTTCATGAATCAGAGGCAGTGACAGATAATTGGGTTCTAGTGGGTGGCAAGTTTTATGTTCATATTCCTCCTCTGACATCAGTTCTGTGTCCAGTACAGGTCAATGAACCTCTCTGATCCTATTTCCTTCTCTGTAGAGCAGAGATAATAATACTTACAGTCTTTAATTCACAGGGTTGCTGTGACATTAAGATGTATCTCCAACACTTCAGAAATTTTAACATGGTTGAGAAATGGTAACAATAATAAGAACTATTTATTACTATTATCATCGTAATGGTCTTCCCTATGATTTCACATTCATCTTAGTGTCTAGCTCACCCTGCCTCTTAGCCATGTTGGGTTCATTTGTGCAGAAACACAGGAGTCCCTGAATTTTATTTATTGCTGGCTCAATTCTTAGATTTTGCCTCCTGTGAATTTCTGGGCATCTCTACAGCTCGTCTCTTCCCTACAGTGCTTTCCTGCTATGTTCCACAGTAGCTTGCTTAGTACATAAACACAGGAACTCCCAACCCCCTTTCTTGGTGATTTGAAGCTTTTTTTATTAGTTTTGCAAGACTTTAGGTAAAAACATTCTTACCATTTCTTATTTGGCACATGATGCCTGGCTCAAATCTTTCATTTCTTCTACTTTATGTCATGGTTCAGAAATTCGAGTCTATTCCCAGACTCTCTCTTCATTTCAAAATCATATATTATTGATATCATTTGTTTGTACATTGCTTTCCTTTATAAGTACTTCCTACCCTATTCTCTGAGCAGTGAGGTAGCTCTCGAAACAAAAATTAGAAAAGGGGAAAAAAAGTGATTTGATGACATCTACTTAGGGCATCCCTCTGACTGCCAGAAGAGGCCATGGTCCGCAGCCGTGAGCCCCACATCTGCAACAAATGGGGACAGGGGGATTTCCTCAGTACTTCTATCCAGTTGGACTTCGTTATTATAATCAGGCAGTACTGAGTTACCCTTTCTATGATTACTGTTGGTGTGGTTGTTGATGGTTCACTGGACATTGTTGCTGCCATTTTCTGTTTTTCTCCTGGTCTAGACATTCTGTTTTTAAATGGCTATTCAATTCCCAAGATTGTCTTCTCAAGTGTAGACCTTGCCCCAAATAACCTGCAGTAAAGAAAACACCACCTGTGCCTCTATGGTTTTCAAATCATGGTTGAAACTTCCTAGTCTTCAGGCAAGCTTCTTAGATTACATCTCTCAGAGCTCTCCGTGACCAAGAGAACCTCCAGGGGAGTATTGCAATCCTTAGGTGTGCTAAACCTTGAGAGGTTCCCAGATGTGTTCTACACCTATGACCCAGAAAGAAAGCAGACAGCTCTGATAGCAAGTCAAGAGTCCCCTCTGCAGGGAGTCACTAGGAATCATGCCTCCTCTTTGATCCTTCCTGGATAATTTCTCACCTGAGAGCACCTTTAAAAACACACCCTGTGCCCTGGAAAACAAGTAAGTGCTTATTGCTCACAGTCCTGTTACACCCCTCCTCACAAAGATCCTGCTGCCTGCTAATGGCTGCAAAGGTTACTCAATGGTCCTTCTTTCCTTGCTCCTCTGGGTTTTTATCCTCCACACTGCAAGCTTCTGATTCATGTCAGCAAGCTCCTCTAAATCTTCAGATCCTTTCCCTTCTTTGTATTTACACTTAGAGCCTTCTTCCTTTTTATTTAGGGGCAGGGAGATAATTTATTTGTTTAAGGAATATACCATTATCCCTTGAGAATAAAAGGAATAGAGAGATTCCTTGGTAGATGGAAGAAAAACTGGCCTATTGGTAGATCAAGGATAATGATGACTTGGCTAGGGCAGAAAAACCAACATCACCCTCTATCCAGTCAACATAAGTTTTCCTGCAGTCCATACTTTCTTGGAAGTGATGGCCTCCATCCATTCATTCCCAAAGGAGGCAGTCCCTATCTTCACAGAGCTTTTATTGTGAGATAACACACGGAGGGGAGTTTGGGTCTGAGCTCATGATGGTGAGAAAAGTCAAAAGGATATGAGCTGACATAGTCTTTCCAGAAACATTGGTAATATTGCTTTGATCATGGTTCCCAAAGAATAAAGTAAAAATGGGGAATGGAGCAGGAATGTGTGTGGCTGCAAGACAGATGACAGACAGTTAGGTAGGGGGGACAGTTGCTTAGGATATAAAGCATGGTCTGATCTCAGGCCAGTTAGATATAGCAGGCTATGCGAACTTGCTCTCACTCACCAAACAGGACACTGGAACTATGTAATGAGCACCCCAACATTGAGTAGTCATGTACTCTTAACATAATCTCTGGACAGAAGACTGCTTCTCTACTTTCAGGGGTACAAAGGTAAGACACCAAATGGAGTGGATCTAACATGTTTGCTTTTGTAAAGGGTCTTTAGACTTTCTTCAATTATGAAATTGAAAACAACCAACAAAAAGAACCTTTCATAGAATTATAGATTTGGAGTTAGAAGGGAGCTTTTTGAGTGTTCAGTTTCATGTTCTCATTTTATAGATGAGGAAATTAAAGAACATCACGTTAATTGACTCACTCAAGGTCACATAGTAAGTGTCTGAGTTGGGATTTGAATTCAGGTCTCCCTGACATCAAGTTTCATGTCCTATCACCTACTGCACAATGTTGCCTTTCCATACACAAACACTGAGAATTGTGCCATGAAGCCATGAAACATATCTTCTTGTTTTTTCACACATTAACTGTGATGTGGCAGTACTCACACTACTCTTCTTCTCTGGGTCTCTTCTGAACTTCCCTTTTTCTCTTCCATGTATTTTTAAATATTTCCAAGATGTACTTTTATCTCCTCTCTCCAGCTCACCATTTTTTCCATTATTATCACAAACCTCTCTTTTCCAAAACAAAATCTCTGCCTTGTAATAAAAGTATAGATGAAGAAAATAAATTTGTTTCATAACACTGACATCTGGAAATATATGTCTCATCCTGTACCTTCAGTCATTTGCTTCGCCAACAAGAGGTTGGGGGTATGCTTCATCAACACTTTTTTTTTCATTACAAACCATTTCCAATAATATTTTCATTATTCTGAGGTAGGCTAACCTAGATTACTCCAGTGATTCAGGCTATGCACCCATAAATAACATTCCATTCTTTTCCTCCATACAATTACATGGATAGTCCCTTATTCCTGGAATGAATGCCCTCCCTCTTCATTTCTGCCTGATCTTCTGCAAAGAACAGTTCAGTGCTGTCTACTACACAAGACCTATCCTTATTCCCCAAAATTCAGAGGGATTTCTACCTCTTGAAATTACTTATGTAATTTTGTGTATAATGTTTTTCCTCATCTATACATATACTGTATCTCCTTTTCCCAGTAGAATGTAAATTCCTTGAGAACAAGCATTATTTTTTAATTACTAATATTTAGTCTAGGGCATTACACATAGTGCTTAATAAATACTTTTCAAATGGAATTATTATATTGACTGTCACATCCCTAGTTCTAACTGTGTGACCTCAAACAAATCATTTAAACTCTCTGAGTCACAGTTTCTTCATCTATGAAATTAAGAGCTTGGGAGACAATGGAATTCAATTGAAAGACTCTGTTTCTGTAGTCAAGGACTTAGATTCTCTGATGGGGTCTCTACTTACATCACTGATGATGGGCATCTGTAACTTTGGGCAAATCACTTAGCCTCTAGATCTCCATTTAATCTCCTCCTCCTCTATAAATGAGAGAGGTGAACTAGATCAGGGCTTCTTAAACTTTTTCCACTGGTGACCCCTTTCCCCATTTTGGCAGGGCTTTGTGGTCTGAAGGCATGCACAAAGTGTCTGTACTTTGTGTTCAGAACCAGCTCTGCAGTGAAGATGCCAGATGGGACATGGGCAAGCACTGCCACAAACCTATTATTCTGAAAGAATCCTTAAGGAACTGGGGAGAACTGAGGTACTGAGAGACTAGAGAAGAGACTTTAACAAAGGGATCAAAGGAGGATTCCAGAAACTCCAATTAAGGAAGCTATTTTCTCATAGTCCTTTTGGTATTGGGGTCCGGGGGTCCTGAGACACAGAGATGAAGCACATCTCAGATATTATCAGTATAACTGTGCAGAAGGGACTTTAACTCCCTTAACCTCAGTTTCCTCATCTGAAAATGGAGATAGTGAAATGATTGTGACTTGTCTCACGCAGAAGTGTTGTGAGGAAAACACCAGATCACCCTTAAATTCTGATGGCATTGTTAGCTTTGTGGATTGCAGAGGAGCTGATAAGGCAAATGGGGAGAAAAGCCAGTGGGATGAACCCCACCGAGCCAAATCAGGGTTACATTGCAAGGACTGTGAAGGGCATGCCACTTCTGAGCTTTGCCCTGAGCAGCTTCTCCTCCCATACCCACAGGGACTCACAGAACCCCAACCTTGTGGGACTCAGCTAAAGGCTCACCTCGTCCACGTGCTTTCCTGGATTCCCTCAGCTCTTTGTAGGTGTCCTCTTCAGTTCCTTTATGTTTAGGCAAACTTTTGAAAAGCAGAGGCTATTTTCAATTCTGCCTTTGCTTCACCAGTCCTATATCCATTAGAGAAGCTTAATAAATATTTGTCAGATTGAGTTGACTCTCTGGACTCTGGTCCTTCTCCCTCTTTTACAGATGACAAAAATCAAGAAAGGTGAAGTGACAACTTGAATTCACCCAGCTGCTGGGGGCCAAGCTAGGATGAGAGCACAAGGCACCTGACTCTGGGACTGGTTTTGTCTCCACCACAGTAGGCTACTGCCTCTTGGTTTCTCAGAAAGTCCATAATATTCTAAGACAACATGGTGGCACTTATGGTTTGTGACTTCCTCCAAGGCAAAGTGCCAGCAGATGCCAGATTTCTTTGAATTTGGATGGCTGGTTTGTTTGGAAGAGAAACCCAAATTCTGTAGATTTGAAAAATTAACCTGGATAAGAACAACTGTGAATTCCTGAGTTGGGACCAAAGTGTGAGGTTTGTCCTACCTCCCCCAGATCCACACCCAAGGGGTTGATTTTTCTACATTGCTATGCTTCAGAAGCTCCATGATTTCCCTTTGTAGGAACTCCATCCACCAATGCAGATTACAGCCCTTGTGTGCTTTTCAAGGAAGGTATGGGTGATCTTAATCTTTTAAGATGTAGAGCTGGATATGACCCCTGAGGTAATTCAGTCCAACCTTTTCACATACTAGAGGAAAAACAGAAATATAGAGGTTTAATAACATAGCCAAGGTCATAGAGGTAGTCACTGGGGCAAAAACAAGAATGTATCTCCCAATGGTCAGCATCCTAGAGATGAGTCAAAAAGTGTTCCCTTCATTAATTCCCAGAATCAGAACATCTGGTGGAAGTCCAGGGATCACTTGAGGTATTTGGCTTAAAGGTTCTGTTTCCATATCAATCAATTTTAAAGCATTAATGAAGGGCCTGTATTATCTGTGAAACACTGTGGTAGACCAAAACCAAAGCAAACTGGCCCCTGACCTCAAGAAGCTTACTCCAATGTGCCCAACTGGGTCAATACATGGAATTGAGGTCGAGGGAGGAAAGCTTTTTAGGGTGGATAGGAAGATTTCCATTCAGCTTGGAACTGGGCCAAGAAAACGGGACCCATTTCCTCACTCTCCTCATCACATGCATAGCTACATTGATCCATTCATAATTCCAGGTTAATCATTAAGTCATGAGCCTTATTTCTTAATCCCAATATATCCTCCTAATCACCTTTTACATTAAGAGATTAGTGCTGGGGGTGAGACTGGACAAATAATAATCCATCTTAGAGAAAGACACTTATAGCAGGAGAACAACAAAAGGCTTTCTCTGGGCAAACCCATTTCTACAGGCTTTGTTCAGCTGATGCCATGGCTAGGAGGTTCTCTGAAGGCAGAGGAAGTCATCCTCGGACCATGATTGCCCTGGCTACTCCTAGCCTGGGAGGAAGCATCATATTCTATTGCAATGTATGTGTATATGCATATGTGTGTATGCATATATATTCACACATGCATAAATATATGTACATATGTGTATATCTGTATCCAGTTAGATAAACAGACAGACAAACAGATAGATACTTTTTTCTCCTATTACCTCCTCTCTCTCTCCTTGGACCAGTTTTTTATCTCTGGGTACTTTGGGCCAAGTTGGGTGGAGGCCACTCTCCTCCAATCCTTCTCCTCTTAGGAAAAGGCAGCCATGTGCCTATCTAAGCAGCCTCAACAGTCTCAACAGTCAGTCTTACTCATGTCCATTTCCCTGGCATCATTCTCTCAGTCTGGGGCAATGTAAGCTTCCCTTTTTCTCCCTCTCCAATCACAGGGTGAAGGGGGGTCTCAGGAAGTCCTGGAGGGGACAGAGGGGCCACTCCATCTGCCCTTTTCCAGCTGGGTTAAGCAGCAACTTTCTGGGCTGTCTTCAGTATGTGCTGTCCCAGAGAGAAGACCCAAGGGAGTCCCGTGATCCTCCACAGCTGAGGTGCCTCAGGGAGGAAGGGCAGCTACCCATCACAAGCCTTCTCTGCTGGAGACAAATTGCTTTACCCATCGAAGGGTAACGTCATTCATTCAGGTAAATCTCAGAGCGGAAGCCAGAACACCTCATCACTGACAGGATCTGAGCCAGCAGGTTGATCCAGGAGAATAAACACTGATGTCCGTAGCCCCAAGGAGATCATCTGTCAGAGCAGTCAGTGGGGCCTGGACACCCTTGCCTCGGTGGAATGCCATCAACTGAGAATCAAGAGGCTCTTGTGAGCTGCTCTTTTGTTTGTAGAAGTCTGAAGTCTATGTCTGTAAGTGTTCTACTGGGGAGATAGGAAAGACTGGCTCTGCTCAATCCTTCCCTACTGACCACTGGCCCAGATAATCCATGCGGGGGGAAACATGGAGTGTTGGGGGTAAAAGGGACCTAGGACAGCATTGTCCTCAAAATTAATCAGTAAATCACATGGGCAATGATGGCACCAAGTCAAGCTACAAAGATTGAGGGAGAATTTTCCCTGCCACAGACTAGGATCCCCACTAGGGTTACAAAGACAAAAAAGAAAAGATGTATAATAATGGAGGAGACAACTTGGACAGAGAGATGTACAGACATAACTAGACACAATCAGGTCAGTACTTGAGTCATCAACACAGATCTCAGACTCTTCATAGTCCTCTAGTGAATTCCTAGCCAAAAAGTCACCCACCGGCAGCCAACCAGAGTCAAGCCTGTGTCAGAACCCAGACCTATGGCCCAAAGCCTTCCCAATCTGATGGCACTGGCTGAGATCAGGCAGAGTCAATGGATCCCAGGCTCCACTCCAAGCCACAAGGCAGAATCAGAGGACTAGAAATGTGGTTCAGTAAAGGTGAGGAGTGGTAAGCTACACCATAGAAGAAGACAGTAAGGAAAAGCAGTAAAATTCACACATTTTTGTGAATCAGATGAATACTGTCCCTGGGCCTTTCTTTGTCTGCAAGATGCATGGGTTTGGATTAGAGGACCTCAAATGTCACTTCCTGATCTAAATTTATTCTCTTGTGGGCCTTTCAGTTGGATTAGACTGAATTTTTGTGCCAGTTCTACCAGTTTTTAAAAGAAAAGACAAGGGAAAACGTAAGCAATGGCATTTGCCACGTTCCATTTTCACACAACTTTAAATGTTAATACAGAAAGTGCTCTCATTCAATCAATCAACATTTTTTAAGAGTCAGTTATGAAGAAAAAGTAAATGCTTCTCTAACTGATAAAAAAAAGTCGAATGAAGAAGCCAGATCCCTGTCCTCCAAATGCAGACCCTCTCTACAGCATTGCACTCTAGAGAACTAGGAAGAGCTTGAAGCGTCATGTAGTCTAACCCAGACTCCTCATGCTACAGAGAAAGAAACTGAGAGGTGGAAAGGCAAGTGACTGCCTAAGGTCACACTGTTAATAAGTGGGCAAAGCCAGGACTCAAGCTCAGAAAGGAAGGGAAGCTAGAGGGCGCCACAGTGCGCAGAGCGTCAAGCCTGGCATTGGGAAGACTTATTTTTGTGCGTTGAAATCTATCCTTAGATACCTTCTAACTATGTGACCCTGGGCAAGTCACTTCACCCTGTGACTCAGTTTCCTTGTCTGTCAAATGAGCTAGAGGAGGAAATGGCAAAGCACTCTGAGGTCATGAAGAATCAAATATGACCGAACAACAGCGAGGTCAGAAATGACCTCAATGTGAAGCAAATGAATGAGTGGAAGCAGTGAGTCAATGTCTTGTGGGGGCTGTGCACTTTGTTAAGCTCTTGGGCTGCCATTCCAAAGTGCTTGCAGTCTCAAGCTCTGGAGGACGCTGCTGATGATGAGTGGAAGCAGAGGACAGTAACTGCCCCAGCCTTGGCAGAGTCAGCAGCAGTAATTTAGGCCTTTGAGGGGAGGAGGAGCCAGAAACAAGGTGAAGTGAGCTCCACTTTGGAGGACACAGGGCGGCAGGCAGTAAGGTGGGAGACAGTCACCCTCAACAACCCTTTCCTCCTCAATAGCCCTAACAAATAACTATTCCATTTTCTATTTGACAACATCCAGTGGGGTGAAACCCACTCTCTACCAAAGCAGCCACTCTGCTCTAGGACACTCTCATTGTTTATATTTTACACAAATACATGCGGACACACACACACACACACTTAACCTGGGCCTGAATCTATCTCTATCACTTCCACACATTCCTTGAATCCAGGCCCCCAGACTTTACATCTACCCATCTTCCATAAGACCTTTCTCATTATCTCCCATAAAAACTGTCCCACTGCCAGATGATATTTTTGCATTGATCAAATAGAATACTCTATGTAAAAATCACTTTGAAAATTAGAAACCATTTGACTCTTGACAATCATACATATGTAGTATCTGTTTTTCCCTGTTGAAACATCAAAGAGTTGGAAGAGGGAACAACATAGTCATGGTTCATTTCCAGCAGAACAGTCAGAAGGTTGAGAAGCCTCTGCCCCCCGCCCACTCCACCCCATCTCACTTCCCATACTGGGCCTTTGTGGGTGTCTAGACACACCTGGTCTCCCAGAGCTCCATTATAAAATATCTCAGGTATCAGTTTTCTGGGACTGTGGGAAAAAGTTGGCAAATCACCACCACCAAGGTAGGGTTAATGAGCCCTTGTTAAAAAGAAAAGGCAAATCCAAGAAGTAGTGAAAGGATATAAACAAACATTCTCAAAAGAAGAATAATCCATAATTAACAACCTCAAAATACTGATGCAAAGCACAAATAGTAAAGGGAATGCAAACTATAAATATTATGTTAACAATAATAGTATATAATTACAATACATAATAATAGTGATCACTAGAATTTATATAGTGCCCTAAAGTTTGCAAAATGCTTTACCAACATCATTTCACTTGATCCTCACAACAACCCCAGGAAGCAAATGTTATTATTTTTCCCCATTTTACAGGTGAGGTAACTGAAGCAGACAGAGGCTGAGAGACTTGCCCGGGATTCACAGAGCTAGCAAATGTATGAGCTCAGATCTGAACTCACATCTTCCTGATTTCAGGTCCAGAACTCTTTCCACTTGATACTTAGCTTCCATTCAATCAAATCAAAACAGTTCTGAAGTTTCCTCTCACAACCAGAAAATTGGCAAAAACAATGGAAAGATATAAATATTGATAGGAGAGGGAAGATAGGTTCTCTAATATACTGCTAGTGGAGCTGTGAATTAGTGGAACCATTTTGAAAAGCGGTTTGAAATTGCACTAATAAAAGGGTTAAAATGTCCAGACCTTTGACACAGAGATTCTGCTACTCAGCATCTACCTTAAGGAGGTCGAAGACAGAATGAAAGGTTGTATTAACACCATAATATTTTTAGGAGCACTTTTTGTGATTTCAAAGAATTAGAAACAAAGCAATTGCCCATGGATTTTTGTTGTGTTCCCATCATGTCTTTCTTCATGACCCCATTTGAGGTTTTCTAGGCAATGATACTGGAGTGGTTTACCATTTCCTTCTCCACTTTTCTCCAGGAAACTGAGGCAAACAGGGTTAAATGACTTGCCCAGGGTCACACAACTAGTAAGTGTCTGAGGATAGATTTGAACTCACAAAGATGAGTCTTCCTGACTCCAGACCCAACACTCTAGACACTGCACCCTCAGCCCATAGAATGGGGGCCTGGTTAAACAAATTTGTGACCCATGGATGTAAGGAGGTAATACGGAGTTGTAGGAGGTAGTGAATGTGATGAATTCAGAGAAGCATGAGAATCTTTGTGTGAAGTGATGTGAAGTGATAAAAGCAGGACTGATAGAAGAATAGACTCAGTGATTACAACAATGTACAAGAGAAAAAGCAGCTGGACACCCTATCGACACATTTATGATCTGTTTTCATACAAACATATATCTGTGTCTATGATTTTAGGCACATATATGCATAGTGTGTGATGTGTACGTATGTATGATATGTCTATACACACATGATTGTGTGTGTATATGTGTGTGTACACTCGCGTGTATAAAATGGGGTAAAAAGTTGGGTCCTAGAGAATTTACAAAAATACAGTCACTGGCCTCCTTCTTTGTAGAAATAGGCAGAATCTTTCATTTCCTGCCAGACTCAGTTGATCTGTAAGTTGGCCTTACTGCTGTTTTTATTTTATTTTTTTTTAATTCTGGAAACAAATGATGTTATTTGAAATGAAGATGATGTGAAAAGAACAGAAATAGATTTTTAAACATTAAAGGAATAGGTATGGAGGGAGAACTGTGAAAGAGACAAGGTGGGAAATAACAAAAATAAAAGCAAAAATGCTTTTAAAAGGCAGCAAATGGTTGGGCTAGCAGGTGAAACAAAGGAAAAACCGAAAGTTCAGTCATCCTCTGTTCGTAAAACTGAGAGATGATTACAATGGCAGGACCATTCAACTCTTCATCCAGGTAGGCATCAAAGTGTCAACAGATGGAGCTGGGATCCTGGAAGGCAGAAAGACCTGAGTAGAAATCCAGCCTCAGACAGTCTCAATGTGTGACCCTGGACAAGTCACTTACCCTCTCTCTACCTCAGTTTCCTTATGTGTAAAATGGGGATAATATTAGTAGTCACCTACCAAGGTTTGTTGTGAGACTCAAATGAGTTAAAATTGCCAAGTGCTTAGCACCATACCTAACATGTGGCAATATGTTAGCTATTATTATAAATCAATAGTTATCATTAAACATTCAATAATTATTAATCTACCATTAATCAATTATTTTATATTATCAGAATTTAAAAATAATTGTATATGACTGTTCACATATTATATGTAATTTACATGTAATCATATGTAATAGGTTACATTATATAGTATATAATTATATTTTATTAATTTGTACAATATAGTTATTTTAATTATTCATCGTTTTGGAATGGTTCATTTATAGTAATAATAGTTAACATGTATATAGTGCCCACCATGTGTCAGATATTGTATTAAGTACTTCATAAATATTATATCATTTGATACTCATAACAACTCTGTCGGGGAGGGTGCTATTATTATATCCATATTAAAGACAAGGAACTGAGGCAGGTAGAAGTTAAGTGACTTGCTCAGAGTTGCACAACTAGTGAGTATATGAAGATAGATTTGAACTCAGATCTTCTTGCCTCCAGGTCCTGGGCATTATCCATTATATGCTTCTGTTGCTGCTATTTTCCTTCTACAGAGAATCTAGTGATGAGTGCCTCCAAACTTCACCAGGCTGGTCCTCAGACGACATGCAAGCAATCAATGGAACTGAACAAGTCATTGGGTACATCAGAGCTTAGACTCAGAAAAGGAAGTGCTTTGTAAACCCTGGAAAAATACAAGCCATCATATAGATCATACTCAGCAGTAGAAATTGTCTGGGTCCTGTTAGAGGAAAAAAATAGTGACCATGCCTGATGTAAATACTTTGGAGGCCTGGAATGCGATGAATGGAGGCTCCTTCCCCACCCTTCCTGTGGATTGTATTTGTTACTTAGGCCAGTAAAAATTTTAATTACACTCACTGGTGATGAAGATCATTTCTAACATGTCTCCTTGTTGGTCTTCATCAGATTATAGGTACTAAGGACATCAGAGGCAGCCTTTCCCTCTTGGTGGGATACACCAAAGCCCGTCCTTCATGCCTCCATGAGGTTGTGGAGTATAGTGATGAGTGCCCTGACTATGAAGTCAGAGGCCCTATATTCCAATCCTGACTCTGTACCTCACACCAGTATGTGTTCAATCTCCCTGACCTCCATCCCATTGCCAGTAATGATGATAGAAGTGAATCAAAAGATCTGTTGAAGATGCTGTGTAGATCAATCTCTAAAGCCGCAGGGAATCTAAAAAGAGTTTAAGATGAGGGTAACATCAATACCTTTGTTGGTGCCTCTCCTATTAACCATACTCAAGGATTCCCCTGCTCCCAAGAGCTCTTGAAATATAAGATATTCATTTCTCTAGGATGGCACAGGAAGCACTCTGGACAAAAGCAGGGGAATGAGCCTCCCATCCTCCTTAGATCTTTGCTCCTACTTGACAGTGCTCTGACTCACACTGAGTGGGACCAGAAACTGATGAGTCTTCTTTTATTGCAGTATTCTTTGAATGGGGCCAACCTCCCTGCCATTCACTTCATTATAAAAGCTAGGAACAAAGCAACTCCCCAGGACTGATCCCAACTCCATCAGCCCCCCTCTCCCTGTAACTGCAGGTTAGAAACTGGACAGCACTTAGTGAGATTGTTGGCAACGGATGAGAAATTTTTATTTGATTTGATTTTTTTTATTTTAGCAACAGATGGACAATTGCATATTTCATGGTGGTTGGCAGCATGCCTTTTTTTAAGGCCTTTGCAAGCTCTGCCAATGGGGGACCCAGGTGCTCCCAGCTGGTTTTCACTAACCAGAATGGGCATGGGCTCCAGCCTGTCCACAATGCAGGTGCCTCTCCCAAAATCTTCAAGTTTTCTGTAACCTGGAGACCCTGACTGGAACTCAGCCAGGGTCATGGGTTTGTTCTGTGAGGAAAAGTCATTGGCCTTCTCCTCAGTGAGCGATGATGATGATGATGAAGATGATGATGATGATGATGATGATGATGATGATGATGATGATGTGTATGTATGTGTGTGTGTGTGTTTTACTCAGTGCACAGAATGAGAGGGTGACTCCATAATAAGAAACAGTCCCTATTTTTCAGTGGATTACATCTGGTTTTAGGTATAGAAAAATTAACTTCCTAGAAGACTTAGGGCACTTAGGGTACAACTGCATGGTATAGAGGAAAGAGAGCTGGATTGGAGGCCAGGCTGGGTCTTGGTTGCAAATCATGGTCCAGCCATTTGCTGCCTGTAGGAACTAGGTCTTTGTCTTGAGATTGCTTTGCTCCCAGAGCTGCATCTGGTAAATGGGGTGGGGGAGGGATTGAAAGCAAAGATTCCTAACCTGGAATTCATGACATGTGTACATGTGTATGTATGTGTGTACATATGTGCATGTGTGTGTGATGGCATTTCAATATAATTGGGTAGTTTTTCTTTTTAATATTAGGTATTGATTTTATGTATTAAAAAAAAACTCTATTCTGCACCAAAGGTCTCCATGCATAGACTTCACTAGAGATGGCCAAGTTCCACGGACACATACCAGGGTACAAACTAATCTCAAAACTTTCTTTGATTACACAGTGATAGTGACCACATAGAAGCTGCTAGGGCGTGCCACAGTGCACAGAGCTCTGGGCCAGAGTAAGCAAGGCCTAAGTTCAAATCTAGCTCAGACACTTCCTAGCTATGTGACCCTGGGCAATTCACTTAACCTCTGCCTGCCTCAGTTTCCTCAACTGTAAAATGAATATAATAATAGCACTTCCCTCCCAGTGTTGCTATTAGCATCAAATCAAATATTTGCAAAAAGCCTTTATCAGAGTGCTTGGCACACAGTAGGTGCTTAATAAATGCTTGTTTCCTTCTTTGAGATAAATTGAGACTGAGGAAGATGATACAACTTTCCCAGGGTCCCACGGCTGGTATTTGACACAGGATTCACACTCAGGTTTGTCTGAATCCATCCACCATTGCATTTAGCTGTCTTAAGACATAATATGAAATAAAAGCTATTTTATTTGTTTTGCCTTGATTGCCTCAAAATCCTCTTTTTTCCAAGCCCAATTCAGAGGCCCTTCTTCCAAAAAGTCTTCTGCGGTAGCCCCACCTGACATAGCTCTCATACTCCTCCAAGTCCTTATCCTGCATAGTCTGCCTTGCTCTTGGCTCCTGGTCTACCCTACTACATCTTGTATTAATTATGCACACACTTTAACCCCATGCCTAAAGGTTGTAATATCTTTGAAGACAGGGATTACATTGTCTTCTTCAGGGCATCAAGCATGGCACCTTGCCACCATCCTAGGCACTTGCTAAATGCATCTGCTTAAAATCTTCATAAGCTTCAGTCTGATTCCTTTCCTACCTTTTCTTGTCTCAGGACCTGCAGTGGCCACATTGTGCCTCTATGAAGTCTCAAGCCAGACAACCAGTATCTCAGGATAACTTGGTTTCCCAGTTCCAGCCAGCTGAGACCCTGAAGGGGGAATCCGAGGCAGGAGCTGCATGCATCTCCCCGGGCAGGTATGATTGCACACATCATCTATTACAAGACCATTTCAGTGAGTCTTCCAAGATCCATTATGAGTTATCATTTCAGTACATAATATAAAAATGTATTCTCTGAAATGGCACATCAAGGGGACTATGACCTGCAAATATTCACTTCTGATAGCAAATCCACTTGTTCAAGCATGGAAGGCTTTTCTAATTCTTCCTTCCCTATAGTTCCCTTTCCCAAGGGTTCCAGGCAAGCCCAACTTGTGGATATTCACCAAATGGAGCATAGACACTCATTGCTGCTGTAAGGGACTAGGATCCACACCTGGACAGCTCCCCATGGGTATTTGCAATGTGGAATTGTGAAAACCTTACATTCTGCATTTAGTACAGGCATCTGCTAATACTAACACCAACCAAGGGACCACACAAAGAAGAAGGAAAAGAACTGAAGAAAAAACAATGACATGTGTTGACCAGCATAGGTCATAGACACCCAGAGGAGGGCTGGGGCTAAAAGGTGATCTAGTTTCATCAAGATGTCTGAAAGAAAGAGCCTTGTCAAAAGTGTGGAAATTACCTCAGACATTATTGTTATTACAAAAGGTAATCTGGAAAATATCAGAAACTCCTGGACTTTCTTACCACCACAAAATCCTGATGAGAATAATCTCTTCCCTACATGTAGAATGCCCCTAAGTAGTCTGAGAAAGAGATAGGCATGCCCTCTCTTTTTAATATTGAATTTTATTATTTTCAATGAGCTAGCATTTATTTTTTTCTCTCCTTCCTTCCCCTAATGGAATAAAAAAGAAGAAAGCACTTATAACCAGTTTTGCATAGTCAAATAAAACAAATCCCAGTATTTGCCATGTCCAAAAATGTGTCTCATTCTGCACAACATTGTAAAAAAAAAAAGTAATTTGTAAAAACTGAAGAATTCCAACCAATGTAATGACAATCCATGATTCCAAGGGTCTGATGGTGAAGCCTGCTGCCACCTCATGACAGGCAATCTTGCTCAAAGGCAATTTTGCACCAGACTTCATCATTAACATAAGACATTCTCATCACACAATTGACCCAAGGATGCAGACAAAATACTACTCCCATTTTGGTTTTTTGTTTTAGTGACCATCAAAAAAAAGATATTTCAGGCAGGCAAAGCACATATGTTAAAGATTCGGCCCCAAGGAAGAGTATCCCATGTATATGCTGAAATCATACAAGACTCTTCAAAAAATGAAACCACAAAACCCACTTTGTTTTCTGACCTTCTGATTATCAATACTAAGTGAGGCATAAAACAGGAAGATTTATGCTCACTGATGGCATTTGCCTCAATTGTGTAGGATGCCTAAGGCAGCGTCTAAGATAAAGAGAAATTCCCTAAAGGATGAGGCAGCCTTAATCTGCTTGTTTTTGTGACTGTATCAAATGCTAGAACACTGCAGGGCATTCAAAAAGCAAACCATAATGACTCAGTAAAATTTCAGCTTGCTCATCCACAACAGAAAAAGCAAGTGGATGAAGAACATCTTATGTCCAGATACTGGAACACAGGTAAATGGATAATGAAATCATCCTTACATGGACCTTGGATAAGCACTGTGCCTGGACAATTGGCTGCAACTAGAAGGAGCATAGGGTGAGTTACTTTTAGGATGCCATGTCATGTTTTTCATAGACTCAAGGTTCTTCCTAAAACAAGAACAACATTTTTGACAACAATACTCTTCTGGCAACCCTATATGCCTAAAATTCATAGAATAAACAATATGAGATCTAGAGAATTAAAGTTTAGGGTCCCACATGGGCAATAGAGAGGTGTATATTGGGTGAAAGTTGGTCATGGAGTATTGACAGCTAAGACTTTCCCAAGAAAACTGTCATAAATACCCCTTGCAGGGCCCTATGATGGAAAAGAGGGCCAATTCATGTAGAGAGGAGGTCTAATGGACAGTCCCTCTGATCCACATGCATCTATGCAACATCAAGAGAAGAAGAGAAAGATTCTCCAATCCATCAGGGAACCCCTATAGAGGATTCATGCAGAGACATGGAAATAAGTGCAGAGGAAGAGAAGGTATGGATGGATTTTGACCTATACCTTTGTAGGGAGAACCCACCTTGACTCCAGAAAAGAGTCAATATAGCATCAAAATATCAATATTCCCTAAGAGAAGAGCAATATTTAAACTAAATTTAAAAGAGATCTTTTCCAGGAGCTGTCCACTCAAGGATAAAATCACAGAATACAAGAATCTCAAAATCTCAGGATCTGAAAGTTGGATGGGATGCCAGAGGCCATCTGGTCCAATGGACACTTGAAAAAAGATTCCCTTTTGTGTTATATCTGACAAGCAGTCATCTAACCTTCATTCCAGAAAGGCCCATAGCAGTCCATTCTACTTTGGGGAAGTGGTCTCATTAGGAAGGTTTTTTTGCATAAAGCCAAAATCTACTTCCATTTACCCAAGCATTTGCTGCCTTCTTTCTTAGTTACAAAGTTAGTCTACAAAGGAAATTGTCCCCCCAATGGCCACAGTATTCCGAGGCATCTGAATTTACCTGAGTCCAGACAACAGATATTCTTCATCTCCTTACTTTTTGGCCTGCTTTGTTTTCCCATGTGAACAGTTTATACAAACTGTTTCAACAATTTGGGGTCTCATTTAAGAAGCTCTCAATTTTGATGCAATTAGCACAACGCTATCTGCAAAAATAATTATTCTATAATAAATATAATAATAATATCTGGAATGCCATTTTGATTTGGGCTCTAGACAGGTGACTCTCACTGGGAGCAGCAAATGTTTTTGGGGCATGTGTATACCTTTTTTTTCCTAAATCACCTGACATATTGACATCGATCATCAGAGACGAAGGGATCAAAGTAGCCCTCGCATTACATTTCCCAAGGAATCTTGCATGATTTCTGTTGTATGGACAAGAAATGCCTTATTGGAAGAACATTTTCAGGCTGTATTTTGATCAACCAAAGCAAATCTTTTTTAGTAGTCACTGAACAAGAGGCAGATTAGGATTTTAAATTCTCAACTTTCAGGTGAGTAAATTTCATTTCATTAAATTCGCCATTTTCAGTCCATCATGTGATTATAGAAGGATGACTTCTTATACAATATAACATGCAAAAAAGTCTGCCCATTTTGTTCTTCTAACAAATTCAAAGACAGTGAATTGTCACCATGACTAGAACACTGAATCTGGAGTCAAGAAGACCTGAGTCCAAATCCAGCCTCAGCAAATCACTTTAACTTCTTTCTGCCTCAGTTTCCTCATCAGTAAAATTGGGATAATTAATAGCACTTAAATGCCAGGATTGTTTTGAGACTAAAAAGAAATAATATTTGTAAAGTGCTTTGCAAACCATAAAGTGTTACATAAATGCTAATTATTATTAATAGTTTTCGGTGAATATGAATATATTGCAGCCATGGTCAGGAGTCATGGATGTTTTGTCCACCCTTTTTTCTATAAGATCATTCATTATCCTTCCATGCTTTTGGTAGCCATCCCACTTTTATATGAGTTGAAAATTACTTCCTCAGTTCCTTTGAGGCAATACCTTGCCTCCAGCACAGCATCGTTTCCAGCTGTTCTGGCTATTTTGATTTTCTTTAGTGCTATTGATACTCACTCATGGAGGTCAGAGTTCAGATGTGACAACCCCACTGCCCTTGAAGGGACAAGTGTTCTAGAATTGCTGATAAATCTTTTCCATTTTTCCTCCATTCATTGTCCTTCCAGGTCCATCCCTAAATGCCCTTGGGATGCTCTGGCTTAGCAGGTTCTCCTGCCAAGATTTCTGTAAATTTGTTTCTCCCTCCATTACTTCCCATTGTTTACAAGGCTGGCCACACTGCTTATAATATTCCATCATAAGATTTTTTTGAAATCTGTTTCAATTCTATGCCAGTGCTGCCTTGGCTGCTGTAGCTTTCTCCTTGGCAAAGAAATCAGTCATTTCCTGGTCAAGGTGGATCCTTGGCTCTTTTGGGGACTCCATTTTGACATGATCTTGAGGCTCTTCTCCATTCTGATAGCCCCATTCTGGGTGCCCTCCAGCAGATCAGAGCAGCATGACCCTGAGATTGGCTAGGTTGCCATCATGATCAATCAGAGAAATGATAGAGAAACTTTTGAGCTCAGTTTCCACAAGCATTTGACAAGATCTGGCACAATCTGCCCAGCTGAGAACATGAGTTGCAGGCTAATAGCCTCAGATAAACTCAGAATTCACTTTTTAATTATGCTGTAAATGGAACAGAAAGAGCACTGGATCTGTGGTCAGAGACCTGAGTGCGAATTCTGGCTTTGCTACTTTCCTACCTTGATATCTGTGGCTCAGTTAATTAACAGACTCAAAATGGAGAGAAGGAAGCAGGGTAGGTTCCAAAAGCTCCAACATCCCCACCTTTGAATACACCATCCCCATCTTCACTAACTGGTGACTAACATACAGATGTTATGAAGAACGGAGGGATCCGTCCCATTGCCAGGCATCATTTCTATTAGTGACTTGGAAGAAGAAAGAGGCGCCATACTAATCAGGTTTGGGAAGGACACCAAGCTGGTCAGTAGAGTGAACTAGGGCCTTGCATGACAGATGCTAGGTATTATTTCTTTAAGGACTTAAGGGTTTTAAAAACTGTAAGCTCACTATGAATCTGCTATGTGATGTGGCAGTTTGTAAAATGTCTTCTTGGCTAAACTAATTGAAGTCTAACATCCAGTAAGAGAGATATGAGAGCAAACAGTGACTCACTTCAGTTTTTTCAGACCCTATTGAGAGAATTGCGGTCATTTCTGGGCATTATGTTTTATAAACTGGTGCCAACCCAGAAGAGGGGAGCAGAAGTGGTGAAGGAGCTTCAATACTGCTCCACAGATAGAATAAAATGTAAGGGACAGGGAAGTCTTAAGTTAGAAAGGAAGAAATGTGGGAAAGAGACTCCCAATGCATAAGGAGAGGCTCAATCTGCCAAATAGCAAGCATTTATTAAGCACCTACTGTATACCAGGCATTGTGTTAACCGCTGGGTATACAAAGAAAATAGGGAAACATTTACATTCTAACACACCATCTCAACAAAGTTCAGAACAACATAAGCCTGTGGTGCCCCATACAAGATGGCAGCACAAAGGCAGTATGGAACAGTTTCTCATTTGTCTCACCCATCCCATGCATCCCCTTTAGAGGGTATTCTCCCTAGTCCTGTACTATAGATCCCTGCAATTCCATTTCTCAACTCCCATTCCTAATGTTGCCCTAAATTTAGATTCAACCTGCCTGGGACTCTAGTTTACATTTTTTCAGGTTATTATTTTCATGATATTCCCTTTCCTTCTTTCAAGATGATCTTTTCACAATATTCCTTGGTCACACTGAGCTCCTAATTCCTCCTACAATCAATGACCTCTTCATCTAAATCACACCCCATTCTCCTAAAACAAATTTTCCTAATGGTTCAATTCAACAAGTTTTTCTCAAACACATAATATGCTCATCGATCAATCAATAACGATTTATTACATATTTACTATGTGCCCAGTGCTGTGCTAGACACAGGGACTATAAGTATAAACAATGAAACAACCTGTTCCCAGTGATGCTATATGCTAATTCTAATGGGCATTTAAATGTAATTTAAAGATTTCTGTAGTACATATATGTAACATATACACACATGTATATGTATGTATAAATATGAATCTATCCATGCACTGTGTACATGAATATATATGGATATATTCTTGTGTGTGTGAATACACACACACAGATTGATCATCACAGCAACCCTGCTTCTAGTTCCATGTCCAAACCTGACTCAAAAGTGCTTTTATTTGTTGTTAAGAGATCAACAGATAAGTGTGAAAGAGGAAAAATAACTTCTCCAGAGTGACATACCTCTGAAATGTGTAAGGCAGCATTAGAACTCAGGTCTTCCTGATTACAGACTCTATCTACTATACTACCTAGTGGCCCCAACTAGCTGCACCTAATTATCTGTTGTAATGAACTTGGCTATACAAAGCTAAAACTTGGATCATGCTGTTAAACATTCATGCATTGTTTTTGCTTTCCTAATTTTAGTGGGGGTAGGGGGCAGTGTAAGTTACTAGGTACAGAGGCCTCCTTTTTCAAATTTGTTTCCTTTTACCTGTATGTGCTCTGACTGATTCATTAAGAAGCAACAAGATAGACAGGTTCCATACCTAATAACAATAAAAATAATAACAACTGGAATTTATTTAACTCCTACTATGTGCCAGTCCCTCTGCTAAATGCTCTACTATTGTTTCATTTGATCCTTACTAGAGTCACACAAGGTAGGTGCTGACTTTCCAGGAATGGTAGTATTAATTTGATTATTATTAGAAAAGCTACACTTATCAGATTGGCTAACACAACAAAACAGGAAAATGACAAATGTTGGAGAAGATGTGAGAGAGTTGGAACATTACCTCATTGTTGGTGGAGTTGTGAGCTGCTCCAACCATTCTGGAGAGCAATTTGAAACCATGCCCAAATTGCCACAAAAATGTGCATGCCCTTTGACCCAGAAATACGCTTCTAGGGCTGTATCCCAAAGAGACCATAAAAATGGGAAAAGGACCCACATGTAAAATAACATTTATAGCATCTCTTTTTGTGGTAGCCAAAAACTGAAAATTGAGGGGATGCCCACCAGAAAGAGAATGGCTAAACAATTCTTGGTATATAATTATAATGCAATACTATTGTGCTACAAGAAATGATGAACAGGAGGACTTCAGAAAAACTGGAAAGATTTAAATGAACTGATGCTGAATGAAGGGAGCAGAACCAAGAGAATATTGTACACAGAAACAGGCATAGTGTCCAATGACTAATTGTGAGAGATTAGCCCCTGTCAGCAATATAAGGACCTGAGACAATTCCATAGGACTCAAGATGGTAAATGCCATCCACATCCAGAGGAAAAATGTATGGAGTCAGAATTCAGAACAAAGCAGACGATTTTCTTTTTTGCCTTGTTTTGTTCTGTTTTCTTTCCCACAGTCTCTCCATTCATTAAAATTTTTCTATGCAGCATGGTTAATGTGAAAATGTGCTTAATAGGAATGTAGGTGTAGAACTCATATCAGATTGTATGCCATCTTGATGGAGGGGGGAGATTAGGAGGGGGAGAAAATTTAAAACTTATGGAAGTGAATGTTGAAAACTAAAAATAAATAAATTGGGTGGAGCCAAGATGGCAGAGTAGAAAGATGCACATACACTAGTTCTTCCCATACAGCCCATAAAATACCTGTAAAAAATGATTCTAAACAAATTCTAGAGCAGCAGAAGCCACAAAAAACAGAGTGAAAGAGATTTCCAGCCCAAGGTAGCCTCGAAGGCCAACAGGAAAGGTCTATTGCATGGAACACAGAGAGGAACACAGCCCACAGAGCCCAGTCCAGCCTTGGCTGAGCAGTACAGCAGCAACAAGACAGGAACAGGCCTCTGGGGTGGAATCCTCAGCAGCAGTGGAAGTTCTTAGATCCCTCTACACACAAATGCCAAAGACACTTCAAAGATCAGTGAAAATTTTTTTCTCCTGGGTGAGAAGGGAGCAGGGTCCTCCCCTAGCCCCAGCCCCAGGTAGCGGCAGTGGCAGCAGCAGTAGCACCCATTTTCAGAGTCCTCCGCCTAAAGCCCCTGGGGGAATTGAGCCACTGATCTGGGTCTCAGTCCTGAGTGGTAGTCCAGGGGTGAAGAAGAGTGCTAGCTGGTGTGGTGGAGCTGGTGGAAGCTCTGGAAAGGGAATTCTGCTTGCAGAACCTAGGCAGAAAAGTTTTGGTGGCTCCAAGACCAGAGTGCAGGCCAGGAGAGGAACAAACTCCTCTCCCTTGATGAGCCACCTTGGAGGAACTGAGAACTCAGAGGTTGCCAGAGTATACCCCACTCTTGACAAAGGACTCAAAAGCCAAGTAACTGGCTGGGAAAATGCCCAAGAAAAGGGGAAAAATAAGACTATAGAAGGTTACTTTCTTGATGAACAGGTAATTGCTTCCATCCTTTTGGATGAGGAAGAACAATGCTTACCATCAGAGGCCTCCAAAATAAATATGTAATGGTCTCAGGCCACAGAAGAGCTCAAAAAGTATTTTGAAAATCAAGTAAGAGAGGTGGAGGAAAAATTGGGAAGAAAAATGAGAGCAATGCAAGAAAATCAGGAAAAGCAAGTCAACAACTTGCTAAAGGAGACTCAAAAGAATGCTAAAGAAAATAACATTTTTAAAAATAGGCTAACTCAATTGGCAAAAGAGGTTCAAAAAGCAAATGAGGAGAAGAAGGCTTTAAAAGCAGAACTGGCCAAATGTAAAAGGAGGTTCAAAAGCTCACTGAAGAGGATAGTTCTTTAAACATCAGAATGGACCAGATAGAAGCTAATGACTTTATGAGAAACCAACAAATTGAAAAAGAAAACCAAAAGAATGAAAAAAATGGAAGATAATGTGAAAGATCTGATTGGAAAAACAACTGACCTGGAAAATAGATCCAGGAGAGATAATTTAAAAATTATGGGACTACCTGAAAGCCATGATCAAAAAAAGAGTCTAGACATCATCTTTCATAAGATTATGAAGGAAAACTGCACTGATATTCTAGAACCAGAGGGTAAAATAAATATTGAAAAAATCCACCAACTGCCTCCTGAAAGAGACCCAAAAGAGAAAATTCTAGGAATATTATAGTCAAATTTCAGAGTTTCCAGGTCAAGAAGAAAATATTGCAAGCAGCTAGAAAGAAAAAATTCCAGTATTGTGGAAATACAATCAGGATAACACAGGATCTGGAAGTTTCTAAATTGAGGGATTGAATGGCTTGGAATATGATATTCTAGAAGTCAAAGGAACTGGAATTTAAACCAAGAATCACCTACTAGCAAAACCGAGTATAATACTTCAGGGGAAAAAAATGGTCATTCAATGATACAGAGGACTTTCAAGCATTCTTGATGAAAAGACCAGAACTGAATAGAAAATTTGACTTCCAAACACAAGAATCAACAGAAGCATGAAAAGGTAAACAGGAAAGAGAAATAATTATAAGGGACTTTCTAAAGTTGAACTGTTTACATTCCTACATGGAAAGATAATATTTGTAACTCTTGAAACTTTTCTCAGTAATTGGGTACTTGGAGGGATTATACACACACACACACACACAGTGAATAGGGTAAGTTGAATAAGAAGGGATGATATCTAAAACAATAAAATTAAGGAGAGAGAGGAATATATTGGGTGAAGAAAGGGAGAAATGGAGTGGGGCAAATTATTACTCATAAAAGAGGCAAGAAAAAGCTTTTTCAATGGAGGAGAAAAGGGAGGAGGTGAGAGGGAAAAAGTGAAGCTTACTCTCTTCACATTTGGTTTAAGGAAGGAATAACTTGCTCACTCAATTTGGTATGAAAATCTATCTTACATTACAGGAAAGTAGGGGACAAGGGGACAAGTGGGGTGAGAGGGATGATAGAAGGGAGGGCAAATGGGAGAAGAGAGCAATTAGAAGTAAACACTTTTGGGGAGGGACAAGGTCAAAAGGGAGAATAGAATAAAGAGGGGCAGGATAGGATGGAGGGAAATATAGTTAGTCTTACACAATATGATTATTATGGAAGTCTTTTGAAAAACTACACATATATAGCCTATATTGAATTGCTTGCCTTCTCAGTGGGGATGGGTAAGGAGGGAGGAAGGCAGAGAAGTTGGAATTCAAAGTATTAGAAATGAATGTTGAGAATTATTTTCTGGGAAAAAAAGAAATACAGGTAATGGAGCATAGAAATCAATCTTGTCCTACAAGAAAAGAGAGAAGATGGGGATAAGAGAAGGGAGGGGTGTGATAGAAGGGAGGACATATTGAGGGAAAGGGTAATCGGAATGCAAAGTGTTATGGGGTGGGGGGAGGGGAGAGAAGAGGAGAAAATTTGGAACTCAAAACTTAGTGGAATGAATGTCAAAAACTAAAAATAAATCAACATTAAAAAATAAATTAAAAAATAAAAATAAATAAGTTGTAAACTGTAGAGAGAAGCAGAAGAAGAAGAAGAAAAGCTAGCAATGTAAATATATAGGGGTAGAGGTCAAGATGAGTGTGAATTACGTGATAGACCTAGCTCCAGGAAAAATGATCAAACTTGCCCAACAAAATCCTGAGTTTCAGAGATTGGAGTCTGATTCTTCCATGGAGGAGCAGTCGACATAACATGGAGGCGGCTGGAAGGTGAGGTTTAAACTATGAACTTGCTTCTGCAGCCAAGTAACTTACTTTATAATGTCTTGAAGACCAAAGCAGCCTGTCCACAGTCACCAGAATCCAAACCACACCCAGGGAATGAGTAGTCTGCCAGCTGAAGGCTTACAGCAGGGTCTCAGAGAGCAAACTGTCTCTTCTAATCCCCACAAACTCAGGAGATCCATGGCTCAAAGGCCTGAACCCTCCTTTCACTCACAAAACTGGGCATGCTTTGGTGCATCCCTGGCTAACCCTCCAGCCTTGAATGAGTCTGAATGTGCTGCCATCAGAATGAGGACGGCAACACAAGGCTCCGAATCTGTGCCTTCTTACCCATCTGAGACATGATTCCAATTCAGGAAAATATGATGATGGAAACAGAGAAACAACATGGCAGACCTTCAAACCCCATGAACTAAGGTGACTTTTCAAAATGAGCCATTGGACTCCAGGTTGGCGTTCTTCCTCACCTTCCCTTTCTGGCCCGTCTGCCCCCCAAACAACAGAAGGCCAGCTGCAGGGGAACTGCATGGCCCTACCAGGGAACAGTTTGTAGCAAACAGTTCTCGATATGAAAATGTATTTAATGCAATTAATAATTTAAGAAGGGAGGCCATGTGCTCCCGGAGAGTTAAATGCTTGTCAGAGTGATCGATGCCTGCTTCACCACCAATACATTCTGGATGAAGAGCAGAGGGATTTTGCAAACTTGTGTTGACCTTGGGTTGCTGTGTATAGGAGGCAGATTGCAGAGGCAGGCCTCCGCATGGAGGAACCGAGCGTCAGCTCTCAATTTACAGCCCTTTCCCCAATTAAAGGACTGTAAAAACATTAAAATTAATGCAGTCTTAACTCCTAGAGCAGGCTCGACTTTCTTAATTAGTGCATAATTATTCAGTTTTTGATATCCTGGAAAATTATCACATGGAAATTATTTTAGGCCGAGTAACAATAGCACAAACCCCCCTCCCTTGCTCGATTACCATGTGGAAGTAATTAACACTTTATTACAGCGAAAATACTATTACTGCTAATGTTTAATGACTTTTGCCATCGCATCATAAGCAGGAAATTCAGAACACTGCCGAGTGATGGTCTCCTATAAATGTATTACAAATGACTTCCAAAGAATATGATGGTTGTAACTAGATGCATGGAAAATTAGGAGGCCAGAGGCCATCCAGGGCAGGGAGCCCAGTGAACAGGGGACCATTCACCAGCAATGGGCACAAACTATGGGGAAGGCCCTGGGTGGGACTCACTGGGGTGGGCAGGCAGGGTTGGGCCCCCAGCCTGTTCTGGGGGGGAATCAGTGTAATATCTCACTATTCAGAAGGCTTCAGAATAGTTCCAAATAAATAAAATGCAGTGGTGTTGCAGCCTCTGATCACTGATACTGGAGAAACTTTGCTGGATTTCAGTGCTCCTGGCCTGGGATAGCTCTTCTTAAAAGGTGCTGAGAAATTCTAACTCCTCTTTCTCTCATTCAAAGTTCCAGCAGCTGAGAATTAGCATCACCTGAAGGAAGATGAAGGTCACTGATCAGGAAGTGTCCTTCCATGGACAGCTGCACCAAAGAGGGAAGAAAAAGAAGAGATAAAAACAGAGATGGAAAGAGGTGGACAGAGGAGACAGAGGCACAAAAAGACATTGAGAGACAACAAGACCTACATAGGCAAAGGGAGAGAGAGAGGGTGACAAAGGGCAAGGGACAGAAAGAGAGACAAAAGGAAAGAGACAGACAAAAAGACAAACAGATAGAGATACTGAGGAAGGAAAATAGAGCTAGTAATGGGAATGGAGATGGAGCAGAGACAGAGAGAATGGGTCTAGAGAGAAGAGACAGAGGGACTGAGAGATACAGATGAAGAAGCAAAGAAGCAGAAAGAGAGGGAACCCCAAAACAGGGAGGGAGATAGAGAGAAAATGTCAAAAGGCAGTCAGAGACAGAGACGAGGCAGAGAGAGGGAGACACAGACAGGAAAAGAAGGATTAGGGCAGAGACAGCACCAGAGAGACAGAGATGAGGCAGAAAGAGGGAGACACAGAAGGATTAGGGCAGAGACAGCACCAGAGACACAGGGATGGGGCAGAGACATGAGATACAGTGGAAAGGCTTAGAGTGCTCTCCCTCGCTCTCTTTCTCAGTCTCCACCTCTCTCCTGCCACCAGGGCTCCAATTCTCAATAGACCTAAAGAGTCTAATCTAAGGTTTATGAAGTCCTGGGACCCCCCAAGCCAGTTCCATGGAGCAATTTTTTGGACCATCCTGGAACCCAGTCCCTGCGACTTCCAGCACAGAGCAGGGTGGGTCAGCTCTGGAAAGTGCTGCAGGGTGATAAGGAGATGACAGAGAAGAGCGATCTCAACTGAGCTAAGCTGCCTCCATGGCCCTGAATTTCAGGGCCAGCTCTGGCATTAAAGGCAGGTGAGGCAGAGTAATTAGAAAGCAGCGGAGTTTGGAGCCTTTCACAATTTTAATATTTTCCTTGAGCAGTTCCGAAAGGCTTTTCATCCACCATTTCTTTTGTTTTCTTTCTTTATTCTAGGGCTTTTATTCTTGTGCTTCCAGAGGTCCCCAGGGCTTTAGGTCTCCCCAAGGAGCTCAGCTTTGGAAGCAGGTCCCAGACTAATGGGAACCAGCAGAGGGGAAATCGCTCTGCGTTTCTTCAGGAGAGGCAAGGTAAATGGAAGCCCCTCGATTGTTTGGAAAGGCACTCCATTACCCCCTGTGATGGCAGCCTGCATTCACATGACTCTAAGACAGCAAATGAAGGAGACTCGAGGAGGGCCAAACTCCCTGACTCCAAGGGATGGGCACAACACCTGCCATCTGAACTAGATCAAACTAGTGGGACTCACCAGGGCTTATGGGGTCTATGGAAAATGTGCCACTGCTTTAAGCTGGGAGCGGTAGTGAGGGGGTTTTAATCCTGTGTTAATCACAGACTCTCAGTGACCTTGGGCAGGTTGCTGTTTTCCTTGGGTCTTTAGGAGTTTGAACTAACTGGCCTCTTTTGGCTCTAGCCTCCTGACATATGTTCCAGGGACTTCCCTCCTGCCTTCTCTGTGCATTCCCACTGTCCTCTGTCCGTCAAGGCCCTGGCTAATTGCTGCCTCCTTCCATTCAATTTCATTTACTGTCAAGTACTTACTGGATACAGAGAAGCTTAGATCAGGTACAACACCTGCCCTCATGAAGTGCATGGTCAAGTAGAGGGACAAGACATAGGATTGCTGTTCAACTACTTTGTGCACATCTCACATCTACCTGTTCATTTGTAGGCTTTCACTCTCAAAAGCCATCTCTTCACTTTTGCCTTTCTTTTTACTGTCAGCCCTTAGGACAGTGTGTGGCACATAGTGGGTATGTTGACTAATTGACAGACAGTAATATATGATGAGAGTTCTAGAAGCAGACAGGCTGCTGGGCAGAGAAGGCAGGGAGTGTTGTTACCTAGAGGTGAAATGAAAGAAGTCTTCAAACAGGATTGAGCAGTTCACTTGGGTTCTTAAAGATAAAAAGCATTTCAGCTGTCAAATCTATGGAGGCAAGAAATTGATAATAGCATAAGAAAAGGCACGTAGGTGGGAAAGGACAAGACAAGTGAAAGAGATGCCGAGTAGTCAAGGTTGGGAGACAGGAACATTGAAGAGGGATGGAAAGGTCAGTGGGTGTCAAACTGCAAGGGGCCTTGAAGACCAAGCAAAGAAGACTTTTCTCAGTACAAAATGGGGAGTCATTGAATAATCTTTGAGGGATTCACACAGCGATCATATAGTGATGTCGTTTTGGTTTTGTTCAAGAATGAAGGACTACACCCGTACACCCCCTCAGCAACTTAGAGAATTCCCTAGAGTGCTGGTAAGTCTTGCTCAAGGTCACAGAGTCATTGTAGGAGTGTGTCAGAGGCAGAATTTGAATCCAGGTCTTTCTGGATTCAAGATCAATTATTAGCATTGTGCCTGGCACATAGCACTCGATACCTACTTTTTGAATGAAGTCTCTATCCATTCTGCCATAAAATATCAAGGTTTCCAAAGGGGGTGGATGGTGGAACAGTGAAGTCAGAAGGAGTAGGTTTGGGAGAGAGATCATGAGCCCCATTTCAGAAATACTGAGTTTATGGCATGGGTAGGGCTCCACATGGAGATATCCTGCAGGCTAACAAAAAGCAGAAGAGTGGTCAGGGTTGGTGTTTAGAGCTCAGTCACCTGCACAGGAGAAGCCAAAGCTATGGAAATAAGGAAAGCTGGCAAGAAGTTGTAGAAAGAAATCCCCACTTTGTCAAATGTTCACCTTAAAGATTCAGGTTTAGGACAAAGAGCTAAGAAGAGGAAGAGAAGAATTACATGAAGTCAACATCCCTAATGTCTGTGTCAGAAAAAGCATGCTGTGAGAGGGGATGGACAATGGCACCAAATGCACAGAACAGTCAAAGAAAATTAGGTCTAAAATAAGGCCAGGGAATGATTAGGAAGTCCCTGAGGATGAAGGAGGGTAATGACAACAGGCAATGGGTCACAAGGAGCTAAGCAGGGAAGAGATGGGAAGAGGCAGCAGCAAGCAGGGACAACTTTGTCAAGAAATTTGGCTACAGAGACATAGGAAGCTATCTTGACTTGGACAGTCAGTTGGGTTGAGAACACATTGTTTTTTTCTTTGTTACCTCTTTCCCCCCTTCGTTCATTCCTCCTTCCTTGCCTTCTTTGCTTCCTCCCTTCCTCTCTCCCTTCTTTTCTTCCTTCCTTCCCCTCTTTCATACATTCTTTCATAGAAATGGAGACATAGGTATGTTTGAAGAAGATAATTGGCAAAAGCTGTTAGAGAATAATCAATTGAAAACCATGAATTGGTCAGAGAAAGCACCTTGTAGAGAAAGGATGAAAACAAGGTCTAAGGTTGTTATTAACTCTAAGGAAGTACCTATTCCTCAGAAATGAGAGAAAAGGAAACAGTGAGATAGGTATGAAGACTTGAGGGAGAGAATTAAAGCAGTTCCCATTGGATGGATCTGATATTTTCAATGAAGAAAGAATTGCCATGTATGTGGGAGTGGACAGAAAAACATTTAGCCTAATGGATGTCAGAAATGAACAACTAGCATTTATATGGTAACTAGTATGTACCAGGCAGTATGCTAAATGCTTTACAAATATTATCTCATTTGATCCTCAAAATAACCCTGGAGATTGGTGCCATTGTTCTCATGCCCCCTTTACAAATGAGGAAACCAGGCAAACAGAGGTGAAATGACTTGCCTGAGGTCATACAGCTAGTAAATATTTGAGGCTGGATATGAATTCAGGTCTTCCTGACTTCGGACCCAGCGTTTTATCCACTGAGTCATCTAATAGATCAAAAGTCACACCTGAAAGCAAGAATTAATAAGAACAGAATAAAAGAATTTCTGGACAGGTAAGAGGGCCAGCATGAGGGTCTACACCAAAGATTTGTAATTGGGTTTCAAGACTATCTCTGAGGATATTCCATAACCAAATTTAGATATGGAGGAATCTGCTGGAGCAAGTGAATGAGGTTCCAAGATGAGCCAATTGGGAATAGCTGAAAGACACCAGGATTTGGCCATGGTAGCTAGTGGATCACAAGAATGGCGAACCATGGTAGCATTAAGACTGGTCTCAGAGCTGGAGACATGGGCATGGAGAGTATGCTGGGACTCAAGGGAGAAGAAATCATAATGAGGGGAAAGACTCAGCTTAATGTGTGTGAGAAAGAAGAGGCTGCAGATTGTCATCAGAGAATGGACTTGTGAGTATCAGACTGTTAGAGTTGACAAGGTTCCATGAGGTGGTACAACATAAAAACAAAACACAACCACCAACAACATAAGGCATGGAATGTGCCCACACATGATGGAGGCAGCTTGGTGAAAGAAGGGCAAAGGAAGGCCTTGAAGTTAGATAGAGGAGATGGTGTGAATAGAGACAGTCCCAAAGATGATAAACAAACCTGGGGCAGGCAGAAAGACAACAGGATAGAGTCAAGTCCTTAGGAAAGTTGAGAGAAGCCAGAGATCAGCAGATGGCAGCAGTTAGGGTAGAGAAAGCGGATAGAAATGAATTGCCTGCTCTGCAAATGGGGCAATGGAATTGGCCCAAGTGCACTTTGAAGCATGGGTTGTGCTCAGGGTATGAGACATGAGACCAGAAGTAGCCTTCCCATTAGGAATTTCAAGAGACATGATGTCTTTAGGGCTCCAGTCCAAGCAAAGAAGGAGGAGCATTGGATACAACATTTCAAGATATCAGATCGTTTACTGTCTGAAGTGTAAATGGGCCACAAACCAGGATCATGACCTACTGTGAGGGTTTGTAAGAGACAAGGGCAGGGATCTGATTGTGGTCAATCTGGACTGAGACAAGCAACAGGGTGGCCAGCTTGGCAGAGAGCTAATTAGCCACACTCAAACGTCAAAGAATCAGCAGGTGGGCATATCCCTGTTTCAGGACTATCCCTCTCTGCCCCTTACCTTCTTCTCAATCCCTTTTCACTCCAGATTCAATGAGTCTGGACATATAGGAAAGAAGAAAAAAATACACTTATTTATTCCTCCTGCCAGAGGAATGAGAAGACTAGAGGGGGCTGAGGGTAAGGCATCACAGGTGAACAGGTACAAATATCAAAGCTTTGTGCTGGGAAAAAGCAGCCAGAACAAAGAAACTTTGAAACTGAGCAAATGTTTCTTTCAGAAATCTCAGACACCAGGAATTGGCCCCCTTCAAGGCCTGAGTCTCTTTGGTGGGACTAAACCATGCCTCTGTGGGTCACTGACAAGCTTAAAACAGAAACTGAGGAGAAGGTAGCATGGGGAGTTGGAGGAGAGGAAGAAAGAAAAGAGAGGAAAAGAAATGAATAGGGAAGGAAGGAAGGAAGGAAGAAGAAAGGAAGGAAGGAAGGAAGGAAGGAAGGAAGGAAGGAAGGAAGGAAGGAAGGAAGGAAGGAAGGAAGGAAGGAAGGAAGGAAGAAAGGAAGGAAGGAAGGAAGGAAGGAAGGAAGGAAGGAAGGAAGGAAGGAAGGAAGGAAGGAAGGAAGGAAGGAAGGAAGGAAGGAAGGAAGGAAGGAGGGAAGGAGGAAGAAGGGAAGAAAGAAAGGAAGGAAGGGGGGATCAGACAGCCATGGTACCTATATCCTAGATTGCCTTAAAACATGGGCACAAACCAGCCCTCCCTCCACTGTGGAACTTTCTAACTGTCCCCATATTGCATACTTTAGTGCAGCAGATAAAGTGTTGAGCTTGGGACTAGAAGCCCCAGATGTGAATCTCAGCTCAGATGTTTCCTAGCTTTGTGATGGGTAGAATGCAAATACCATCATCTGTACAATGGTATGATCATAGAGCTTGAAGTGAAAAGATGTGACTCCAAGGCCTTGCACAGCTGTTCCCCAGATGTGCCATTTTAAGTCACTTACTTTGCCCTCCCTGAGCCTCATTTCCTCCTCTGTAAAATGAAGGAATTGATTTCCTGGCCTCTAAGGCTCCCATAACCACCTCACATTCATGTCCATAGAAACTGCTTCGAGACCTTGCCTTGAACCCAGAAGACCTGGTTTCAATCCTGCTTCTGATATGCCCTGGCCATGTGACCCTGGAACATTACTTAGCCTTAGTCAGCTATGTGCCTGGCTCTGACTTAAGTATTGGGGATACAAAGAAAGGCAAAAACAGTTGTTTCCCTCAAGGATGTGCTCACGGTCTAAAGGAGGAGACAACCTTCACACAGTTATAAACATATGAGATATATGAATATATATACATATATATATAATATGTGTGTGGAGAGAGATATATGAGAGAAAGAGAGAGAGAGAAAGAAAGAAAGAAAGAAAGAAAGAAAGAAAGAAAGAAAGAAAGAAGAAAGAAAGAAAGAAAGAAAGAATGAAAGAAAGAAAAGAAAGAAAGAAAGAGAGAGAGAAAGAGAGAGAGAGAAAGAAAGAAAGAAAGAAAGAAAGAAAGAAAGAAAGAAAGAAAGAAAGAAAGAAAGAAAGAAAGAAAGAAAGAAAGAAAGAAAGAAAGAAAGAAAGAAAGAAAGAAAGAAAGAAAACAGAGCAGCCTCAGAAAGAAAGCACTAACTATGGACAATGGGGAGACAAAACCAGGAAAGATCTCTTGCGTTCTTGGCAACTCCCTGGGACTCCAAGTTTAAAAAGCTGCCAGAGCCTTGGAAGAAGTAGTTTTCCTCCCTGGAAGTTTGTTTCCCAACCTCATGATATCCGCATATTTCTCCATCTCTGCTGTCTCTGCTGTCTGTTCCTTGAGGGCAAGGTTGTTTCCCTTTATACCCTCTGCTCTAAGCACAGCCCTTGGTATGTAGTAACCACCTAATAAATACTTGTAGACTTGATGATTGAACCTGTGTATCTAATGTAGTGAATGGGAAGGACAGCCAAAGTGACCACTCTGACCCTAAAGATTTCTGGGATCATGGATCTGAATAGAGATGGTATCCTAGGGCTAACGACATCACAACTTCTGTTTGCCTTTGGTTTCCCCAAAAAATAATGACACAGTGAGATTCCTGACAGTTGTTTTTCTTCATAAATGATTCTGGTCAGATTATTCCAAAAGGCCAATGATATTATACCCAACAAGACTCTAAAGGCAACAAAAACAAACAAACAAACAAAAAAACACCACCAAAGGAATCTTTATCTGTCAGCCAACCATTCTGACTGCTTTTAATTAAATACAAATGAATTAATTGACATAAAGTACCATTAGGCAATTATTTTGCTGACATTTTGTCTCTTCTGAGACATGACTACTTTAATACATTGATCATCCATAGCAACTCCTTCACTCAGTCGGAGCCAGTGTTTGGAAACATGTTTAAAGAGTTAATACCAAGTTGGAGCAATCAAAAACTTTTCCATGAATTTCATATTGTATTAAATGGTGAACACATTTCTATTTTCTAATCCTTCTCTGTCCCCAGGCCACCATTGTTGAGATTACCACATGCTAATTATTTTTTTGATTAAACATTTTAAAATAAATGAATGAATAAATAATAACAGAACAGTGGTTTTGAAACTCACTGGTACGTCCAGACAGCAGATGGTTCTTACTTTCACATTCATCTGAATTATCATCCTTTTTATTCCAAAGGGATGGGTGAAGTAGTTAACTTTTAAAATTGGTTTACTAGATTTTTGTGACTGGATAGCAAGTCCACCGAGTCAGTGCTTACTTAGAGGAACACAGATCTGGCCCTATCATTGAATAGAAGGAAGAGTTGGGCTGAATGCAAGTCACTAACTTTTATTAAGCACCTACCAATAGCCACACCCTGTGACCAATAACGAATAGGATTGGGGAAATATGACCCCAAGCTGCTGGAGAGCATCCTTTGCCCCTGTCTAATGTCTCTGACACTCATATTTTCTAGTAGGGTTCTGTGCCTTTGAAACATGAAGCAGCAGAAGCTCAGGAAAATGATCAGTTCAGATGATACAAAAGGAGAAGGAAAGTTTGACAGTGAGGGTGAGTAGACAAAGAGCTTGTGCAGAGTGTCTGATGGTCACCAAAGACAAGCTAGATCGGGAAGGGCAACGGGCATATCCAAGAGGGAGAGAGGGGAGGCAGAGAGAGAATGAAGAAGAAAGAGAAGAATGAGAAATCTAGAAGTGGAGAGAGAGAGAGTAGGTGAGAGAGAGGAGGAGAGAACGGAAAGAGAGAGAGAGGGATGGAGGGAGAGTAGGTGAGGTGGAGAGGGGAGGGGGTAGGAGAGAGGGAGAGAGATAGAGACAGAGGGAGAGAAGATAAATGGAGAACTTGTGCATTGCCTTGGCAACCACCACAAAACACTGAAAGTACCCACAAAAATACTCCAGATTATTGTATGACTAATGAGATCCCCAATCAGGAAGAACCTCTATCTTCAACCATTGGCATGTATCAGGGAGAGAAGGGTTGTAGAGGTCCTCCTACAAATGAGGGGCTGAGGTCATATAGGGAGTAAGTGACAGACTCAGGATTTGAAGCTGGGTCTTCTGACTCCACATCCAAACTCCTCTGGGTCTAGCTCATCATCCATCAACAAATAAATTATGTCTCTGTTCAGTTGACTGTATATTAGCTGCAGATCTAGGAAGGTATCAAAAAGCAACATTTGAGATTAATGTCAGGGGAATCCTTGCCAACAGTTCAAGTGACCTCAGAGTGAGATTAGTGACTTTGGGAGGCCCTGGTCTCTCTGTCATTGGAGATCTCCAGGCAAAGGGCTGGAAGACTGCACATGAACAATGTTGGCGGAGGGGACTGTTTCGTGAGGATAGGTTGGACTAGATGTTCGTTGAGGCCCATCAAACTCTGACATTCTGAGATATGCTGTTTGACTAACAAGTAATAAAACAGGCCAAAGTGTGGGTAGACATCTACAGAAACCCATGAAGACTTATATTAAGATGAGAGACAGTCACTGTATCCATGGAAGAAGATCCTATACCAACAAAATTCAATGTATTTAAAATGAAGCAGTTTTTAAAGATACAAGATTCCAAGATGTAATGTTAAAAGAGATCTTTCAGAGCATTTAAGTCAAACTATGGCCACCACTCCCTGGATAGCACAGATTAAGAGAGGGGCCCAGAGATGGGGGAGTGATTGGTCAAAGATCAAGTGGTGGTCAAATGGCAGGGGGTAGGATTTGACCTAAGGGTGTTTGAATTTTTAGTCCACTGTCTTTACACTAAATTCTCCCTTCCAATAATTGTCATCACCACAATAACCCAAGATACATGCTTGTGGGTCTATAAATTAACCTTCTACATCTTTCCCAGATGCGATGAAGAGAATATTCACAAAGTCTTTGTGACTATTATCCAAATGTAAACTGACAGCCAGTGAGAGTTATATCTTTATCTTGCAGCAAATACCTGAAACCACAATGACTTCCATTTGACTTTGAACTTGTATGAATAGCATGAGTCCTCTATAAGATGAACACCCTACTTTAACCTTTACCTAGAATAAAGAGAAGAGGGAGATGGGAAAATTGGTAAACAAGGAGTTTATTTAGGGGATTTTCATCTCTACTAATGTCCAATGCATTGTGAAACTGATGCCATCACCTGGTAGAATTTTTAGGGAGGTGGCAAGGAGTTGGAAGACACAGAGGTGATGTTTGGATACAAAAAAGTTTCTTAGTTGAGTCAAAAGGGTCAATGACTTTCAAGAAACACATCCATTCACCTAGATTTAATCTCTGTTTAAAAGTGATTTGGTTGCTTTTACAAAGAGTCTGCCAGGTGTCTAATCTAAATGGGTTTTAGTAAGGGTCTGATCCAATCAAATAAGATGAAGGGAATTGGCCCCCTGCTATTTAGGCCCTTTTAAGCAGTTGGGTCTCAAAAGGAGGTCAAAAGCCCACCTGGAACTATTAATATTGGAAAATGTTGGCTCTGGCCCGATTAAATTATCTTCATAAACTAGTTGATTGGTTCAAGTTCAAATAGGCTGCAAAGAAAGGAACAGCATCAGGCTCCTGGCCAAGAGTTTCAGAACAAAACCCAAGCTTTTGCCAGCTTCAGAAAGTATTGCAATCAAAGCCAGACAAAGGAAGGAGCAGCTCCCAACTGGAGCATGCCAACATTTTTAACTAGCCCAATTCTTCTGCTAAGATAGCGACTCAGCCAGAAGTCAGAATGCCTGGGGCAAGTGTACAGCTCAGTTGTTCCAGTGTGCCCAACTCTTCAAATGTTTGTCCTTCCCCCCCCCTCCACTGATAACTGCTCCCAGAGCACCCCAGACTGGCTTGTGAAGTCAATAGTTCATATCAAATCTCATGCAATAGCCATACCATTAGCCAGCCACCTTCTCCTACTGTGATTCCTGTTTCATGCTCCAAGATCCCATGGAAGTCAAGCAGCATGTGAAGTGAAAGGGGAGCTCCGAGCATGGGCAGGAGAGACACTGGAGACATCCAGCCTCCATCCCTGGGCTTCTCAGCATTGGCACCATCCTCATCTTCTCTGTCCTTCCTAGAGCCCAGCTCAGCCTGTGTAGCCAGGCCAAGCCCAAGAAATCCATCTACCTCCAGGTTGCCTCTGGGAGTGAGAAAGAAACAGAGACACACTTATTTCTCCTTACTGTTTGACCTTGAAGATGGCTGTCTTTGAAAAGTCTTAACGAACAATATATGTCGGTCATTTGGAAAATAAACTTCTAAGCAATCCCTAGATTTTCATTCCTATAACTTAGATGATATTCATAGTGAGTTTTTTTATCTCTCTAAGCTTTAATAAATAAAATCACACAAATAGATGTGGCAACATTCCACTCTATATGCCACAAGAGATGCTATGTCAGCGGGGTTCATGCCATGTGACCCCAGAAGAAACAAAACATCAAGAGACTCCAAGGAATAAAGGATACAAGTAGAATGAGCATTAGCAGGCAATTACAGATGGCCAAACATGGCTGTTTATGTATCTGTGTTTATGTGTGTATGTGAATATGTGAGAAAGAAAAATCCATCAATGAGCATGTGGGTCCAGAAAACGAAGTGGGCAGGTTGCCTAAGAAGAAGGAGGGAAATAGTTATATGGTTTAGATCTCCACAAGACTATAAGTCACAGAGCAAATTTTAATCATATGATTATCAGTACAGATGAGGAAATAGAAAAATTGATTAAGTGACTTGCCCAGGGTCACACAGTTAGTTAAGTGTCTGAGGCCAGATTTAAATGCACAAAGATGAGTCTTCCTGATTCAAAGTCCAAAGCTCTATCCACAGTGCTACCTAGCTGTCCAAACATCTGTATATATCTGTATTATATACCCCATGAATTTGTCTGAACCCTGAGAAGTTAAATGATTTGCCCAGCCCAGTCTTCAGTCCTTCACCATGGGCACTCCTTCCTCCAGGGGAGATCAAATCCCCTGTGTGTACCATGGACACATGTGAACACAGAGATTGGTAAACAGACACATGCCCAGCCACATTCTGTCATAAAAAGATGAATAAAGATAAAGAGAACATAATATCATTAAGATTATGCTCCCTGTATCTGTTGCCAAGGGTCTACCCTTTGTAATGACTCCTGACAGAACTGTGGCTTTTGACATTCTCAATGGAAGGATCTCTCTAAATCATCTTGAAAAATATGTCGGTCTTTCAGGTTTGGTTTTTCTGTTGTTCAAATCTTATTATGAGCATTGACAACAGTTTGTTAATAGAATTTCCTCCCTTTCCCACTCTTCCATTGTCATGGGGAGTCATCTGTTACATTGTCATGGGAAGTCCCAGAGGGGGCTGGTCCTACTTCCAGGCTCTTTTTTTATCTAACTGCTGCTTTTAGGAGCTACAGCCCCTATCTTTACAAAACATGGTTTCTGTTATCACTCTGCCAGTGACAATGCTGTCGTTTATTGCTCTCTTCTCAGGTCTCATGCACTCCATCAGGGACCTTGTCTAGGCAAGAAACCATTTCTACCGTTTTCAGACATGTTTCATGCTAAAGCCTAGACTTTAACAAAAGTATTCTCCTCCTCCCTCAGAAAAACAAACAAAAAGCACACCAGGTAAGGGTCTCACCTGTCTGTTTTCAGGCTTCATTAATTATTTGTCAAGCAGTCAAGAAGAGTTTCCTAGATGCTTAACACACATTAAAAGCCTACTGTGCATTCATCCTCAGACATACAAAAAAAGGCAAACAACCAGTCCTGCCCTGAAGGGGCTTATATTCTAATGCAGGAAATCTCTGTTTGGCCTCAAAGCTGTGACTCACAATGTCTTATGGAGTACTCTCGGCTTCAGGAAGAACATGGTGTATCTATATTGTATCTGTCATCTAGTAGCTTATGTTTTGAACTAATGAGGTTGTAAACTCTGTCCTTTCTATGCTGCTGAAGAACTGCCTATAGGGCCAGCAACCTCTAAATTCCACACCCTCTAAACTTGGTGGCCAGGGGCAGTGCTGGCTTTGCTCAACCCTTGTCTGGAGTTTTCCATCCATTCATCCCAAAATGCACAGATAGTTTCCAGGGACCATGGGAAGTTACTGCAGTTTGTTGGGGTCACAGCCCCATCCCATCCTCCTCATAACTAAAGACCATGTTCCACTGCCTCTGCCCACAGCAAGACCCTAGTCTCCTCTTCATCCAATGTACTTCAGCAGAAGTTCCAGCAAGCATCTGCTTATAACAATTACATCGAAGCTGAGAGAGAGAACTCTATACTGAGAGTCAGAAGACCTGGGTTCAAATCTCAGCTCTGATACTTGCTAACACCATGATCTTGGGCAAACCTCTTCTGATCTGAGTCTCCTTTTCCTTATGTAGTCTAAATATATGATTCTCAAGCAGTTTCAAAAGAGCAAATATTCTCAGTACCCCAAAATGCATTCTTGTCAGAACCAAAGTCCATATCTAAGAGATACAGAAGCATTCCATTCTCATTAAGTTTGTGCCTGGGTTCTAATACCCTTGCTTCCCATACTGTTGTCCTGGTTTTCATGAGTGATCTGCCTCCTTTCCAAATGGGGCCAAGCAAATTACAACAGGGAGTTTGGAGCTACCTAAGAATATGACATGGAAAAAGATGGAAGGGGAACTAAGAACAGACTGAGTGAGGGACCAGCCCAATGTACAGAATAAGACTGAAAGAAGAGACCCCAAAGTTAGACACCCCACGAGAATCTCAAGTCATGCAACCCATGACTGAGACTATGACATTCTCATTCTGAATGGAAGATTGTTGTAGATGTGCTTATCCTTTCTTTTTTCCCTGTGTATGTGCATGTGTGTGTATGTGTGTGTGTGTATGTGTGTTGTATCTTGTCCTGGTCCCCTTTGGCAGTCTCTAGTGAATCCTCTGGATACCTTCTCAGATTCACATTTCTAAAAACCTAAAATAAAATACATCGAATGAGAAAAGAAGCCAAAGGAGAGCAAAAACCAACATTTACCTTTTTTGTTTCCAAGTCTATCCACAGACTGTAGGGGGGCCATGAACCCTGGGTCTAGAAGGCCCACATTAAGAAGACCATGATTAAAGTCAAAAGATCTGGGCTGAAGTATAAGTTCTGATCCATATGTTGTGACCAGGGCAAGTCATTTGCTCTCTGAGTCTTGGGTTTTTCATCTGTAAAATGGGTTTGTCAACATTTGTCCTTCCATTTAACCCAAACTCTAAATCGAATAAGCATTTATTAAGCACCCATGATGTCCCAGAAACTATGCTGGGCTTTAGGATGCAATGTTTAAAATGTAAGAGTCCCAGCCTTTCAAGGAGCCTACATTTCATTGGGGACAAATGGTAAACGCACAGACAAGGAAATATGTGCTGAGTCAGCACAAGACCATGTTCATCCTTGGTTACTCATGATGGAGTAAGGAGTATTGTAACCTTCAAGCCTGCTGACAATGTCTGAATTATTTATACTCTGAAGAAGGAGAAAAGAAAAAGAATAAACATTTATATGGTACCTACTGTATGCCAGGCACTGTGCAAAGCATGTGACCAATATCTCATTTGATCTTCACAACAGCCCTGGGAGGGAGTTACTATTGTTATCCCCATTTTACAGATAAAGAAGCTGAGGCAAACAGAGGGTGAAGTGACTTACCCAGGGTCACACAGTTAGTAAGCATCTGAGGTTGAATCTGAACCCAAACCTTTCTGACTCCAGGCCCAGGGCTTTATCCAGCTGCCTCTAAAGAGGAAGTTACAATAACTACATACCCTGATGAAGCTCTAACTGCCTGTCTGCAGACCAGAGTGAATGAGCCCATATGGGGTCAGATCACAGTGGGAAATAGCTCCTGCAACCCCAGGTCAGCCATTTCTTCTTGTGTGCCCCTATTTCTGGAGCCACATTGGTAAGGTCCAGGATCCCAGTGACCTTGATAGGATCATTTATCGTCCCACATCTCCTGCTTATAGTCTGAAGGTAAGCAATCCCTCTTGGCAGAGGTGATGGCTTTATTGATTCCTGGGAAGTTACAGAACTCAGCCCCATAAAGTCCTGCCAAAGGACAGTGACAGAAGGAACCATAGGAATTTTGAGAGAAAGAAAATTTCAGGTAAAAAATTAAATCAAATTAAAAGTTTGATCTAACTTGTAAAATGTATGGGTAGGAAAAAATATATCCCTAGAGGACGTTCAAGTACTAACATGCCCCTAAAGTGATTGAATTACTCCACCCAGCCAATGAAGAGTCTCTAGCCCTGGCCTCCTGTGGCTCAGTTAATAACTTTTCAACAGGAAAATTTGGGAAAATTGTAAATTTCATAAAAAAGAGATTTGAAACCTTTCATAATTATGCCCAGTCTGTCTCAATGTCTCTTTGTCACCTATTTCAGCATGAGAAAATTTAATCTTTAATGGATAAGTTAATTAGGCTAATAGCCTAAGCACTGGCCAGGGAGTCACTGCCTCCATGTCATAGAATCATTTTTTTTAATCAGAATTGCAAGTGACCTTGGAGATCAAGTAATTCAACCCCATCATTTTAAAGAAACCCACAGAGGGGAAGGGACTTGCCTAAAGTCACACAACTAAGAAGTATCAGAGTCAAGACTAGAACTCCATTCCACTGCGTTCCCATCCACTGACC